>PVIY010034805.1:0-26867 GCA_004026745.1 Myrmecophaga tridactyla
CTGAGCCACGGCAGCCGCCCTGTCTCACAGATTTTGACATTTATTTTTTTTTCCATTCGGTTTGATGTAGTTCTTGTAAAAAATTTCCCTTGAGCCCTCCTCTTTGGTGCATGGATTCTGTAGAAGTGTGTTATTCAGTTTCCAAGCCTTTAGAGATTTACCTGTTATCTTTCTGTTACCAATTTCTAGTTTGATTCCTTTGTGGTAATAGAACATTCTGTGTGTGTATATGTATATTTTTTTCTTCAAGTTTTCTTTCTTTATTTTTTTTAATTGACAAACCAAAACAACATACAAACACAAACTTTTTTTATTTTTCTTTTTAACAAAAGGAACCGATTTAATACAAACAAAGCATTATATTTATTTGAATAGTATGAGGTTAATCAAGCAAGATTTCTGGTGAATTTTGAGAAATTTGAAGGTGAATTTTGAACTAAATTTCTGAAGAGTTTGTAGATACTGATTAGCACAGAGTACAGAATTGGTAGATACAAATATTCTTAACATTCAAACATTCCATGTATGGTGTTCTCTGTATATATTGATATTTGTTTTATGGCCCAGGATATAGCCTATGTTGGTGTATGTTCCACAAGCACTGGAAAAGAATATGTATTTTGCTGTTGTTGGGTGGAGTGTACTATAAATGTTGATTAGATCCTGTTGGTTGATGGTTTGAGTTTTTCAATACCCTTGGTAATCTGTCTGGTTCTATCAGTTGTTGAGAGAAGGCTATTGACAGTTTCCAATTATAGTAGTGGATTAATCTATTTCTCCTATCAGTTATGCCAATTTTTGCATTGCAGATTTTGCTGTTGTGTTATTTGTTTCATACACATTTAGAATTGCTATGTCTTCTTTGTGGATTGACCTTTTTTATATAAAGTCCTTCTCTTCTTTGGTATTTTATTTGCTCTGAAGTCTACTTTATCTAATGTTAATATAGTGACTTCATTTCTGTTTTCCTTTGACTGATGTTTGCATGATATGTTTTTCCATCCTTTACTTTCAACCTGCCTATATTCTTATATTTGACATGAGTTTCTTATAGACAACATATATTTGGGTCTTCCAATCTCTATTTTAAAATTGATACATAAAGACTATTAACATTTAATATAATTATTAAATATGTTAGGGCTTAAGTCTGCCATTCTATTTTTTTGTTTTCTGTTTCTTTTCTTTGTTTTTCATTTTTCTGTTTTCCTTTTCCTTCCTTTCTGTAGATTACTTGAGCATTTTCTAGTAATCTGTTTTGATTGATCAGTAGTATTTTTGTTTTTTGTTTTTTCAAAGAGAGGAGGACTTTATTACTTAGGTGCATAGTAGGCAAGCAGATGGCCTGTTGGCCCAAAATCTCCCTTGGAGTTGAGGGGTTTCAGGGTTTTTATGGATTTTAGCAAGGGGAGATAAGGTCGTTACAATTCCAAATAGCAAGTTCTAAGCAGAAAAGGAGACAGTGTTAGTTATCATTATCATTTCAGTAGGAGAACATAATCAGATAGGAAGGGAGGCAGAGCTATCATTTCAATACTAAAGGTGTAAGCCTAAAAGGAAGGGAGACAAGTTATCTTTCAATAGCAGAGTCTAGCTGATAGGATTTCCAAATGTGAGAGGCTAAAACTGGTTAATGGCTGACTTCAAACTCTTCATTAATATTAGGGCCTTTGCCCTAGAAATTACTCTAAGAAAATGACCAGATAAAGGGAATAACAGCTGTTACAATCATAAAGTCACAAGTTAAGTGCTTTTATAATCATTTCTGATATCTGGGCAGCTGAATTATAGTTTAGGGTTTCAGATGTTCCCCTCTCTCTACTCTAATATACCAGAAAGCAAAAAGGAATTATCTATAATGATTTGATAATAAAACCATCCCTTAAATCCTAATTTCTCAGTTACAATTCCTCCCTTTCATTTGATAATCTTCTCTCAATCTTGAGAAGAGTTCTCTGGGTGAGGACTCTTCTAACTGTGTCACGGCTGAAAAGGGACATTGTCATTAAGGGACAGAGGAATAAATTGGTGAAACCAGTTGTTTCTCTTGGAGTCCAGTATTTTTGGGTTTCAGAGCTTCTCTGGCATTGGAACAATCTGGAGGTTTTATGTCTCTGAAAAACAAACTTAATAAGTAAAATTTTAGAGCCCAAGATGTCTTTCACGGTTTCCAGGAATACTGTTGGTTGGGGTTTGCCATATTGTGGCAGTTTGCAAAATCTGGCTGAAAGTTGGATAAGAGTGACCTCGAGAATGACCTCTTGACTTGATTTGAAATCTTTTAGCACTTCTTTTCTCCCTTTTGGTCAACTAATCCACAATGCCAGGGCCAGGCTCATCCTTGGGACTTATGCCTCACAATGCCAGGGCCAGTTATGTTCCGTGATGGTGGGGCCAGGCTAACACTTCTGGAAATTATGTCCCACGTAGGGCAGAAGGCCAGAGTTTGGCTTAGAGAGACTGCATTTGAGTAACAGCAGAGATTTTCTGGAGATGACTCTTAGGTACTAATTATAAGTAGGCTCAGTTTGCTATTACACAAATAAGTTTCATAAGGGCAAGCCTCAAGATTGAGGCCGTGGCTTATTAAATTGGGAGCCTCTCTTCCTTAAGAAAATCTCAGGAATTCCCCAGGTGGGAAAGTTTACTAGTTCTGTTTCCAAGTCCCTTAAGGGACATTGCAAATACTTTTTCATTTTCTACTAAATAAATTACTCTGAAATGCATCATGATATTACATTGTGTACATAATATTAAGATTTTATTCTTTATTCTAGGTTCTATATTAAATAAAGCAGAATTAGGTTGTTTAAATTAACTGACTAGACATACTTGATTAGATAGTGTGCTACAGAAAATTTAAATTTTGGTTGAGATAAACATTTTTCCTTTTGTGTCACACAAGAGTCAGAGCTTTAAAATACAGACAGCATTATTATTTTTTAAAACTTGTATATTGATTTATCTTAGTTTTAACCAGATCAGTTTCATCACATCTTTAATCGGAATTCAATATTTTTCAGTGTTTTTTTTTTTTAGCAGTTGCTGTATGGAGTTATGCTGACTTTCAGAGCTGGAGTAGTAAATGAGTCTCAGGTGTTACACAGTTCCAGGGAATGACTAGGTTATACAAAGAGCAAAGCATTTCATAATTTAAAGATAACAGTTAAAGTTTACAATCTGAGTTCTAATTTCTATAAGCATTTTTAAATGAAGCCACTTTCAGAAACAAAGTGTTTTATATTAACAAACCGTAGCAGAGTGCCATTCTGCTTCACTTCTACAAGTTCACCAAAGCTGTTAATCAACAGATAAAATGCAATTTATTTATTTGTCCGACCTCTCCTCCAAAGTCCTTCCTTGTTACAGATGAAGCTCTCCCTTATAGCTGACCATATAAACTTGCAGAGATGTTTTAGAGCAAAGCAGTGCAACTGGCAGTTTGGCTGTTTCTGTGATCTGTGTCTTTTAAAAAGTAGCTAAAATCATGACTACCAACACCATACCATTGTTTAACATCATACAGATTAGTATCAGGATATAACATGGATAGTGAGAACACAGTAAGATTTTTAGGAATTTTATACAATTTCTAAATATATGAATAACAGTTTTGCCTATACAAATTTAACCAGCAACAGTATAGGAAATCTTTTTTTTGCAGTCACTTAAAAAATTTCTTTTTTATTGTGAAAAATAACATATATACAAAAAAAAGCAATACATTTTAAAGCACCCCACACCAGTTAGTTATAGAACAGATTTCAGAGTTTGGTATGGGTTACATTTCCACAATTTTAGGTTTTTCCTTCTGGCTACTCCAAGATATGGAGACTAAAAGAAATATCGTATATATAATGATTCAGGAGTCATACTCATTTGTTAAATCCTAGCTTTTCTTTTATAACTTCATCTTCTCCTTTGATCTTTTAATTGTTTATTTTTTATTGACATTTATTATATATTCACATACCATGAAATCATCCAAACTATGCAATCAGTGGTTCACAATATCATCATGTAGCTGTGCATTTATCATCACAATCGACTTCTTTTTCTTTTTTTGTGTGAAAAATAACATATTCAAAAACAAACAAATTTCAAAGCACATCACAATAACTAGTTGTAGAGCAGATTTCAGAGTTTGGTATGGGTTACAATTCCATGATTTTCGGTTTTTATTTCTAGCTGCTTTAAAATACTGGAATCTGAAAGGAATATCAATATGATTCAGCAGTCATACCCATTTGTTAAACCCTACCTTCTCTGTATAACTCCGCCATCACCCTTGATCTAGGAAATCTCTTCTCTCTTTTTTTTTTTTTAATTTTTAAGTTTTTTTTAAACATAACAACATACAAACATGAACATTCTTATCATATGATCATTCCATTCTTGGTATATAAACAATAACTCAATATTATCACATAGTTGTATATTCATCACCATGATCACCTCTCAGAACATTTACATCAATCCAGAAAAAGAAATAAAAAGAAGAAAGAAAAAAATTTGTGCATACTGTACCCCTCCCCCAATCACCAGCATTTCAGTCTAAATTTATTTTTACATTTGTTCCCCTATTTTTATTTATTTTTAATCCATATGTTTTACTTGTCTGTTGGTAAGGTAGATAAAAGGAACATCAGACACAAGGCTTTCACAATCACACAGTCACATTGTGAAAGCTATGTCATTTTACAATCATCTTCAAGAAACACGGCTACTAGAACATAGTTCCAGATTTTCAGGCAGTTCCCTCCAGCCTCTCCAATATACCTTAATTAAAAAGGTGATATCTACATAATGTGTAAGAATAACCTCCAGGATAACCTTTCAACTCTGGAATCTCAGCTATTGACACTTGATTTTGTCTCGTTTCTCTTTTCCCCCTTTTGGTTGAGAAGGTTTTCTCAATTCCTTGATGCTGAGTCTGAGCTCATTCTAGGATTTCTGTCCCACATTGCCAGGAAGGTCCACACCCCTGGGAAGTCTCTTAACCACTGTAATACTTGCCAAAAACCTCCTATGCAGTAGGTTAAACTATTTTAGCACCTCACTTTTACAAGGTGAAAGAACAAATTATTTGTAACAGTTTTCCCCTTAACGTTGAGGAGACTTGTCTTCTGAAATAAGACCAAAATAAACATTAACAGGGATATTATTCTGATGTAAAATCTTTGTTTTCTATACAGAGTAGTTGGATCATTAAGAAAAACTTAAAAAACTTTACATTAAGAGCAGACTGACAGCCCACCACGTTATTTTAATGGAGAAAACTAAACTTTAGTTTTGTATGAATACCTGATTTGACACAAAAGATCTGTTACTTTTCTATGTATTCCTTCAAATTTTTTTTTATACTCACCCGGTGTTTTCTTCATATCCTTTATCTTGTTAGTCATGTTGTTGAATTTGTTTAGATTTGTTTGAACATCTTTGATCAGTTCCAAATTCTGTGTTTCCTTTGACTTTTTAATTTGTTACTTTGGGCCGTATCTTCCTGTATTTTAATAGGCCTTGTGATTTTTGCTGATATCTGGTCATCTGATGATCTTGATGGGTTTATTCTGAAGGTTTATTTGTTTACTGGGTTTGTATTAAGGCTCTTCTTTGACTATTGGATCATCAGTAATCCCCAGTCAAAACCGTTCTGGGTACTCACGCAAGGGGCATAGACCAGATGCAGAGAGCCATGGGAGAGGGTCTGGAAAGACTCCAGAAGCTTTTCCTTTTCTGCACTTATTGACCTGCTCAACAGATGGTGCTCTGTGGCTCCCTATTCCCCTCAGCCCTGGGAAGGCAGGGTTTCATGGCTGTTTGCCCAAGTCACCTCTGAAGTAGTTGAAACTGCTTGGGTGGTGCCTGGGTGTCTGACCAGGAGGGGCTAAAACTGTGGGGATCCTGTGTTCTCACTTTGGTGGCCAATATCTGGCTTAGTGTTGGTCTGTGTCCTCCTCTGTGTTTTGGGCAGAGTTCTTCCCATAGCCATCCCAGTCTGCAGCATCCCTCAGACAAGGACTCGGTCCCTGCTGGTGGGGGATGGGCACCAGGAGTCACAGAATTAACCGCAGTCTTGACCATAGTTTCTCAGTCTCTTTGCCCCACACTTTTCTGGCCATTGTACTGACCTCTCCTGGTCCTCGGATCCCCAACTTTCTGGTTTTGGGAGAGAGGTAGGTTTTGCTGCTCCCTCCCTACACATTTTGGAAGCTCCTCCTTGGGGCCCTTTTGTATTCAGCAGTCTCTAGTGGTTTGATTCTGCTCTGGGTCCCTGTGGACTGGGGTCCCAGTGTCTGGATACACGTGGGATCCTAACTCACTATGGTAAGTGCCTTTATAGTCTGTTTTATAGTGTTTACCTGGTAGGTAGTGGGAGGGATCCAGGCCACTGCTTCTGAGCACTTCCCAAGCTTGGTGTGGAACCAAGTGGGGCATGGGGGGAGGGAATAGGACCAGCTGGTCTGCGATGGAAGTTTCCTACCTGGTATTTTTCTCTTCGGTTCAAGTGTTTGTGGAGTCCTTCTCCAGTCTCTATCTTTCTCCAATGTTCTAAGCAAGTGAGATTTGTCTTTTTTTTTTTTTCTTTGAATCTCTGGGGAGGTTTCTTCAGGGGATATCTTACATTGTCATGTTGATGATATCCCTGTCATGAACATTTCCTTTTTTTTTTTTTTTTTGCATGAGTAGGTGAGAACTCTGCCTGCTGAGCCACTGTGGCCCACCCAACATTTCCTTTTAATGTGGCATTTCTTAGTCATTAAGGAAGATTCCCAGGTTAATTTATTTATTCTTCTCTTGCAACACTTACTGTAGGCATCAACTCATTTAGCATTTGCCTCTTATCATACACATGGGCTATGTGGGTGTATGGTAGAAAGAGCCCTTATTTAGACCACAGGAGAGTGAACTCATTTTTTAACATGTTAATTTTGAATATCAGATATCTAAGAAGGAGATGTTATGTAGGCAGTTGGATTTATAAATCTAGAATTCTGGAAGTTTTTGAAAGATCTCTTCTGTTTGATTCATTTCTTTTCAGAGGAGATGGGAAATGATGCCATCAGTTAAGAATGAGGGTGAGAGATAAGGTGTTGGATGTTTGAGGATAGAGAATAATGTGAATGATCTGCTGAGGGAATGGGAGGGTAAATGGCCTAGGAAAATACAGTATAATTGCCAGCAGCATTTAAAGTCTTCCTGAATTTTTGGTATTTAATTTAAAATGATATAAAAACAGTGGCGTAGTTATATTCCGTTTTCTCAGCCATGGTCTGTTGCTTGGTTGCAGTTGGGGAGTAGCCAGAGAGTTGGAGTAGCCAGAGAGTACTCTTGGAAATGAGTAGGGCAAAGTGAGTGAGGGAGAAGGGTCCATGTAAGAAAGAGATTGAAATGGCTGACTATAGAAATTAATCTGGGTAAATAGGGAAGAGACTGCTATGGGCATGGGCATGGTGGCAGTTAGGGACTGAAGAGGTGGTAGAATTAAAGGATTGTAGGTCTTCATGGATTCAGAGTTCTAAGGAATGAACCAGAAGGGTAGGAGAACATGTCAGTGAATGGAATGCATGAAAATGCTATTATGGAGGGGTTGTGATGATAAATAATGAGCATGGGAGTGAGAGGCTGTGGTAAGGGGAGAGGGCTAGATCCTTAGCCAGGGAGTTTTGAAATCAATTTAGGAGTAATTGTCTTGGAGAGAGTGAGAATAAACAAGAAGCTAAAATTAAGAAATGGGGGGCATGATCTGGGAGTTGGTGGACAAAGGTTAGAGAGTAGAAGATGACATGAGAATCAAAACTGGAAGGGGTGTGGTTTAAAGAGGGGAATAGGAGAATACTTTGGAAGAGGCAGTGAGTAAGAAGATGGATAACTCCCCCTGCTCCAGACTCAGTGGTGCAAGGTGTGGGAGAAGAATCAGTTATTACTAGAAAGTGCTGCAGGGAAAGTATGTCCCTAGGGGAGAGCCAGAATTCATTTATAACAAGCGATAAAAGGATTTTCTGATGATTGACCATGAATTTTGGAGTGTATAATGGAAGAGTTTCTGGACATGGAGAGGACTGGGAGATGGGGACAAAATTATAATCATCCCCACTTCTACTAAATTGTGTCTTTTAAAGGTACATGAATATCCCAGAAGGTGTGTAGAAAAACAATTTAGAAAAAAAATCAAGCTTACTTGACTCTCAGTTATTTTAATGATTTTATTTTTAAATATATTATCCACACTTTGGCAGAAAAATAGTACCAAATTAAGGGGATACATGTAAAAAATTCTTTTCAGAAATTTCTGTTAACAGTTTTTTTAAATAATGTAGGTTTTGTTTATTTTTGTTTTCTTCCAGTTAAAAATTTCAAAGAACCAACTATTGCCAATGCTTTAAGGGAGTTTTACTATAAATTATTATTATTTTTGGACCCTCTATTCAATCTAATTGAAACCAGCTATTTCTTTTTTCTAATCAAGATATCAGCTATTACAAACCAGAGTGTAATCATATAAACAAAGAATTATCTATTAGATTGTTAATTTATGTGCATGCACACATTTCTTTCTTTAATCTTATACCTGTAAAGTATTTTACTTTAATTTGATACACTTTAAAATGTTTTGAGTATATTTAGATGTCATGTGACTGGTATATTTATTTCTATACATACACACATGGAGAGGCAGATATGTATATCATAGGGAATTTTTTCAGAACTTTCTTTTGGGTACATGGGCCAGGATTCAGACCCCAGGTCTTCCTCGTGGCAGGTGCAAATTCTACCACTGAACTACCCATAAATTCATTTGTTTAAAAGTATAATAGATACCCTTAAAGTTCTCCAACAAGTATATATTAGATTATAAATTAGACTGTTAAATTTCAACAGGGATTCCTCTGAACTTTTATATACAGAGTTACTTATATAAATAACTTTACCTTTACTTTAGTAAACCATGCTGATTTGATAGAAGCATAAGGAATTAAGAGCTTGTATGTTTTTGGTGTCAGATCTTATGCCTAAGTTCCTTCCCCATTTTTAAAATAGTCTGCTTTACATTTAGCTTTGGTTCCCAATTTAAGGGCATTCTTCCAGGTTTAGTATCACTTAGAAATACTGCTGAGAGCTTGCTTATAGCTTTTCTTGGATATGTTGTATCTTGTTGAAAACCAGAATCCACGTCTTGTTTGTGACCTACTTGAGCCTCTGTTCTGGGCATGGGGTGGAGTTGGGCGAGGATGATTCCTGTCAAGCTCTTTCTGAAATGAAAACGGGGATGGGTAAGAGCTGTGTGTGGCCTTTGCCATGATGATCTAAAGTGACCTCTCTTCTTTTCGTGGTAGGCTATATAATATAGTAGGTTGTTTTATGTTGATTAAGTCGCTACTATCCGGCAAAGCAATTGTCTGATTAATAATTGACTAGGAGGAAATGTAATCGATCACTGTCTATTGAGACTTACTAACTGGTTCTCAAGAGAAGGTAATAGGAATGTAGCAGAGAAAAATGCGTAGCGATCGGCCCGTGAAAATTTTAGGTAAATATGCTTTCAGTTTTGTGGAGATAGAGTTGGAGGTTTCAGTTTAATGTTCTTTATTCATTTATTTCAGTTCTGCCACAGATTAATTCACCAAGCCACACGGTACTCAATCCAGATATTTCTACTCCAGATATGAAAGGTTTATCACCTGAAGACCAAACCAGTCCTCCTGTTTCCCAGATCATTACCACTCTCCCTCCCACACCTAGTACAGAGAAAGGTGGAGGGACATCTTTGGCCCCTCCTCCCTCCCCTACTACTTCTCTGTCTCAAGAGGAAGCTGATGACAATGAAGATCCCAGCATAGAGGAGGAGGATCTCCTCACACTGAAGAGTTCTCCATCCACAGCCAAAGACGCGCTGGACAATGGAGATTATGGAGAACCAGACTATGACTGGACCACCAGCCCCAGGGACGAGGAGTCTGATGAGGCCTTGGAAGAAAACCGGGGCTACGTAGAAATTGAACAGTCAGTGAAATCTATTAAGACTCCGTCCTCAAATATGGAAGAGGAAGACAGCCATTTCTTTTTTCATCTTATTATATTTGCTTTCTGTATTGCTGTTGTTTACATTACATATCACAACAAAAGGAAGGTAAGTTTCAGATTTTTTCAGCTCCTGTAAGTTGTCCTTTATGATCTCAGTCATAATTCTTATTAATACTTTTGGTGATTCAGGGGTTTTTCCTTTTTTAATGAAGTTTAAATTGATGCTAAAATATTGAGATGTTGAATCAGTTTATAAATCTGTAGTGTATTTTAACATATTACAGAATGTTGACTACATATACTTCTGAAAAAGAAATAGCAAAATTATTTCTTAATGAGCAAAACCAGAAGCCCAGTGCTTTTTTTCCCTTAATATTAAGAAATTTTAAGGGCGGCTGCCGTGGCTCAGCAGGCAGAGCTCCGACCTGCTGTGCTGGAGGTCTGGAGTTTGATCCCTGGTGCCTCCTGCCCATATGCAAATTAAAAAAAAAAAAATTTTAATTCAGTGGGAATCCTTTGGCAAAAGATTGTTAATTCAATATTTTGTCTTTTAATTTATTAAACAGTGAACTTAATTATTTTTTAATAACAGTTTTCTGGTTATAAAAGTATTTCATGTTTCTGTTAAAAAAAAGTATAGAAAAGAAAATTTAAGCTCCCACCCAGAGCTATTCTGTAACTGTGTATGTAATGTAGCATATATGTATGTTGTAAATTTTCTTTTTCCCTGCATGGGCAGGTACCGGGAATTGAACCCGGGTCTCTCGCGTGGCAGGCGGGAACTCTGCCTGCTGAGCCACTGTGGCCCGCCCTCTCTATGTTGTAAATTTTAAAACGTATTTGATCTCATATAGAATTTTGTATCTTGCTGTTTACCTAACAAACCATGAGCACTTTCTATTTCATTAATATTCTTTAAAAACATGCTTTAATAGCTGCATAATTTTTTCACCTATTTTTCTGTGGGACATTTAGATTGTTTCCAGTTTTTGGTTCAAAAATAATATTATGGTGAACACTTCTATACTGGAATATTCATAATTATGCCATGTTTTAAATGACATAAGAATTAGTGTGCTGGGTTACGTGAGGCAAAAGAGGCATAGCTGGGATTGCACGGGTAACTTTTAGCTTTAGGGTACATCTTGGCACTGTGTGGTTCCAGAGCCGAATATTTAAGCTTTTCAAAATACTTAAAAGAAGGTCAGACAAACAATTTCCTTTTCAAAGCTTACTGGTTAGGAAGTTTTAATTCTTGACTTTACTATATTTACTTTGTGACTCCTGGTAAACCACCTTCCCCTTCATGCCCTGATTTTTGTACCTGAGAAATGGCAAAACTGGACCAGATAAATTTTGAGGCCTTCCAGCTTTCAGAAACAGTGATTCTAATATCTTATTTATGGTTTTGAATTAAAAAATAAGCAAGGAAACTAGCCTTTCTGTTAGTTTATTTGTTGTTCACTAGCTTTACAAATATTTGTAGGTAGATGAAATTTTGAATGACAGTAATATCCTCTCCCAGTGTTTGGTGTTGGGCCATCTCTATTATAAACACCTAAGGAACTTGTTAAACAGGAGTGTTCCTGGACTCCATTTCAGTGTACTAACTTAACCTCTGAAGACAGAGCCTAGGAATTTGAGTCCTTAACAAGCAATCCTTATGCATGTTAAAAATTGAGAAGCACTATCTAACCTTGTTTGACAGGATGGAAAATAAAGCAGGCTTGTTGTTATTTTACTCTTTGTATTAGGAACCTAGGAGAGAGATATTTCAATTGTTACAAAAACTTTTACCATATCCTCCATTTTTCTTTTGCATATCTAATTAATTTTGTTTATTCCAGATTTTCCTTTTGGTTCAAAGCAGGAAATGGCGTGATGGTCTTTGTTCCAAAACAGTGGAATATCATCGTCTAGACCAGAATGTTAATGAGGCAATGCCTTCTCTGAAGATTACCAATGATTATATTTTTTAAAGCACTGTGATTTGAGTTTGCTTATTATGTAATTTTATTTGCTTGAATTTTTTATATGATATTGTGCAGATGTTTGCCATAAGCAATTGGTACTAAAATGAGAGGTGGGTCTCTCTTTATTTTGCCTTGGTGCTTTGGAAATTAAATGTCACAAACAAGGAGTATATAATTTTTTATCTACACTTTTAGAGCGGAATTTAATTAGGTGCCCAAAATGTGGAGCTAAGCATTACTTTATATTTACTCTGTTAGTTTTTATTGTTTCAGATTCCTTTATCTTACTTCTTCTAGAAGAATTAGTAATGCTACTTTTAAGAGATCCCAAACTTGTAAAGTTCTAAAATATCTGGTATGGTATCCAAATAATATGTTGCAAGCACATATTTCTTTGTGCCCCCAAACTGTAATGTACAAGGATATGTGTGCTAATGCTTTACTTTTTTTTTTTTTTTAACTTTTTTATTAATTAAAAAACTTGACAAAAGAACATTAATATATCATTCCATTCTACATATACAATCAGTAATTCTTAATATTATCACATAGTTGCATATTGCTTTACTTTTAAGTAACACTTTTTCTTTCAGGAAAATTGCTTTGAATACTTTGGGTAATTTAAATATAATTTAAGGTAATGATATTTCAAATTGATCCCAGTTTTAAGTAACACATTAAATGTGTTTAGAAATTCTAGCAATAGAGACTCTCAATTTGCAGTGGATATAGATAAAATGCTATAGAGATACCATTTTGTTTTGTTTGAATTATTGAATTAAATTTCAAGGTAGAAATTGTGGCAAAATATTAAATAAACATATAGTTTCTTTTAGTTAGTAAATGATTGTAGCCTGGGTTCCTCCAAGTTTTCAAGCAAGAGACAGAGTTTAAAATTATATGAGATTTGTTCACATGGTTTATTATTTTATAGTAATTTTGAATAAATCTTAGAGACCATTATCACTTAAATAATACTGTATCTAGGTCTTTCAAATTAAAACTATATGTGAATGAGGTTGTTTGTATACATAAAGGATATATGTGTACACTGACCATTTTCCCCCTTATTTGTTTTATTTTCTTTGTTTATTTACAGACTGGAAATTATTTTGTTTTAGCTTATCTTTCTATCATAAAGAATTGATTAATATGTAAATATGTGATTTGAACCATGGTTGACTTAGAAGTGTCACTGTACAACTTTTTAGAGAACATAACCCCTGCTATACTTTAAATACATACTCACAAAGCCCAGGGTGAGTTAGTGGGCGTGCGCTTTGTATAGCGATGGAAGGAATAGGGCAGTACAACATTTCTCTCTGGCAGACATTTTATTGTCTTAATAAGGAAGGGAAGCACAATGGAAATACACCTGAACTGTTTTATTGCAGTAACTTTTTTCATATTTGAAATTGTATTATTTAATATTTTGAATAAAATTTTAAAAAATAAATGGCAAAGGATATAAACCCATGCTTTTGTAAGTGTGTTTCATTTTAATGATGGCATGGGGTCTTTGGGCATTTGGGTGGTGACAGAGGGGTAGTGCTTATAATTGTTCCTCTTAGCAATAAAACTCTGCCTCCATGAATTCTACTTAAATTTCTAACTCCTTTTTTAGATCCACTTTACTGTTAGGTGCTGAAGTTCAGTGAAAAATTTCTAGCATCTCAGGCTCCCTGTTGCCAGTGATAATAGAAGCTCCTCCAACCTGAAGGATCATCCCCTCTAGTGGATGTGGGGTTCATTGGCACTTCCAGAAGGCACAGTGTTTACCACCCAGGTTCCAGTGCTGCAATCAAGGAGCCTCGACTTTTGGAGTGTCAGATGTAAATTGATTAAAAATGTTGCTATAGTCTTAACAGAGGCAACTAAGCTGGGCTTGGGACCCAAGATCCACATTTGAGTTTATAGTACTAATGTCTCCTACCTATGTGCAGTTGGCTGCTCCCTTTTCCCAGACTCATTTCTGGGTAAATTAAGGTCTCTGCATCAAATTTTAGTACTAATGGCACAATAGATTACCCCTTCGCTCCATTTTTGTATTGTATCTGAAAAGGAATGTGTTAAAAATTATGAGGCAGACAGAAAGAGACTTTAGATTTGTGCACACAGGCATGACTTGACTGGGGTTTCTTGATTTTAGATGTGAACTCATGAGGGTGAGTACAAGCTATTTTGTAGATGTTCAGGAAGCTTCCCTCTCAGTAGTTTCCCCCCCCGAGTATAAGCTTCTTGAGAACAGGTGCCTGGGTCTTCCTTACTGATCTCCAGCCCCATACACAGTTCTTGCCCATTTTTTCTGTTGGAGTGTCTGTCTTTTTCTTATTGGTTTGTAGGAGTTCTCTATTCTGAGTATGAGCCCTTAGTTGGTTATGTATGTGACAAATAACTTCTCTTGCCCTGTGGCTTGCCTTCTCATTTTTTTAATGGTGTTTTTTTTTGTTGTTGTGGAAATTATATCTCTCTTTTATTGAGGTAAAATTTATGTGCAATGAAATGCATATATTTTAAGTATTCAGTTGAATCAGTTTTGACAATTGAAGATATATTTGTAACCACTAACTCCAAACAACATGTATTTCCATTACCCCAGAGAGTTCCCTAGGGCCCCTTTCCAGGCAATTCTTCCAGAGGTAACCACTCACTATTCCACTGGTAACCATGTAATGATTTGTTTTGCCACAGATTAGTTTTGTCTGCCCTAGAACTTCATATAAATGGAATAATAAAGTATGTATTCTTTTATGTCTGGTTTCTTTCAGTCAACATAATGTTTTTGCTCCTGTATCTAGAGTCATCCACATTTGCTGCATTATCAGTAGTTCATTTCTTTGTATTGCTGAGTAGCATTCATTGAATTAATATGCCACAATTTGTTTATCTGTGGCATATTAATATTGATGGACATTTGTGTTGTTTTCAGTTTTGGCTTATGACGAATAAAGCTGCTATGAACAGTCTTGGAAAAGACTCTTTGTGAGACTTTATAATATGTATTTTAAAATGAAACTTTTTATTTTGGGATAGTTATAGACTCACATGTACTTATAAAGAACAATATAGAGAGATCCTGTGCACCCTTTACTTGGTTTGCCCCGATGGTAGCAGCTTGTAAAACTGTAGTCCAATATGACAACCAAGTCAAGATACAGAACATTTTCATCATCAAAGGATTCCTCATGTCACCCTTTTATAGATATACTCACTTGCCTCCCTCACCCTCCTCTTCCTTAATCCCTGGCCCCACTAGGGACTTCTAGTAAAGTGTTGAATAATAGGGGTGACAGTGGCCATCCTTGTCTCATTCCCAGTCTTAGGGGGAATGCTTCTGTGGTAGTTAGGTTCAGGTATCAGATTGGTCAAGTGATGGTGCCTAGTTCTATTGTTGTGGACTTGATTCATTAGCATGTGAAACTCCACGATGGCTGATTACATCTGTAGTCAGCTAAGGGGAGCACCTTCGGCAATGAGTAATGTTTAATTTAATTAGCTGGAGGCTTAAAAGAGAGGTCAGAAGAGAGCCCAGTGCAGCACAGCCCAGGCAGCTCAGCATCCCTCATCTCAGCACTCACAGCTCAGCCCAGTCATTTGGGATGCAGAAAGGAATCACCGGGGAAGGCTATTGGAACCCGTAAGTCAGGAGAGAAGGCCAACAAATGTTGCCGTGTACTTTCCCATGTAACAGAGAACCTTAGATGAAAGTTAGTTGCCTTTCCTCTGAAGAACTATAACTTTTTAACTAAATAAATCCCCTTTTATTAAAAGCTGATCCATCTCTGGTGCATTGCATTCTGGCAGCTTTGGCAGAATAAAACAGTTTGGTACCTGAGAAGTGGGGAGGTGCTGCCGTTTGCAAATTTCAGATATGTTGGAATGATTTTTTGGACAGATAAGGGGAAGATTTTGGAGGAACTCTGAGAAGCTTGATGGAGAAGGCCTAGAGTGCTTTGAAGAGACTGTTGGTGTAAACGGAACCCTCTCAAGCAAAGCGAGTCTATAAAAATGTCCAAATTAAGGCACCAACAAGAGGTTACCTTCACTCAAGAAAGGCCAATGAAGTTCAGGGTTTCTCTCCCAATTGGAAAGGCACTTGGCAAACATGGTGACTTCTGCTAGCTTTCTTCCCAGGTTTCTTGTTTCATGGAGCTCCCCCAGGGGCATATTCCTTCTTCATCTCAAAAGGTGTCTGGCTGCATGGGCTCTTGTGGTTCTCGTGGCTCTGAAACTTTTTCCAAAATGTTTCCTCTTTCAAAGGATTCCAGTAAACTAATCAAGACCCACTTGGAGATGGAAATACTACTGGTCAATGAGAGGGAGAGGTGAGGGGTATGGTATGTATGAGTTTTTTATTTTTTCTTTTTTACTTCTTTTTCTGGAATGATGCAAATGTTCAAAAAAATGATCATAGCAATGAATACACAGCTATGTGATGATATTGTGAGCCATTGATTGTGTACCATGTATGGAATGTTTGTATGTTTTGTAAATAAAAATATTTTTAAGAAAAAGACCTACTTGGAATGAGTGGAGTTATATTTCTTTTTAATCAAAGGTTAATACCCGCAATTGGGTGTGTTACATCTCCGTGGAGATAATCTAATCAGGTTTCCAACCTACGGTACTGGGTAGGGATAAAAAGAAATAGCTGCCTCTACAAGACAGATCAGGATTAAGACATAGCTTTTCTAGGATACATAATTATTTCAAACCGGCACCGATGATCTCACCAATGTCCAAGATTGCAACCATCCCAGTGTTTGGAGAGAGCAAAGCCACTGTGTAGACACTTGGAGAGTGTGGGACTGCCGCTTTGAAATCCAATGGAATTTGCCTGCAGGTTTTCAGAACTGTTTGGGTCCAGTGACCCCTGTGTTCCTTTCGATTTCTCGTTACTGGTAATGACAACATGTATGCTATAACTGTCCCTTCTTTGTATATATATATATATATTTAGTTTTTTATTAAAAAAAATTACAAGAAAGAAACGCAAACATTTTTAACATTTGCTCATTCCATCCTACATATATAATCAGCAGTTCACAATATCATCACATAGTTGCATATTCATCATCATGATCATTTCTTGGAACATTTGCATCAATTCAGAAAAAGAAATAAAAAGACAACAAAAAAATAAAACAAAAACAGAAAAAAAAATTATACATACCATATCCTTTAACCCTCCCTTTCATTGATGACTAGCATTTCAAACTAAATTTATTTTAACATTTGTTCCCCCATTATTTTTATTCCATATGTTCTATTCATCTGTTGACAAGGTAGATAAAAGGAGCATCAGACACAAGGTTTTCACAATCACACAGTCACATTGTGAAAGCTATATCATTATACAATCATAATCAAGAAACATGGCTACTGGAACACAGCTCTACATTTTCAGGAAGTTCCCTCCAGCCTCTCCATTATATCTTGGATAACAAGGTGATATCTACTTAATGCATAAGAATAACCTCCAGCATAACCTCTTGACTCTGTTTGGAATCTCTCAGCCATTGACATTTTGTCTCATTTCACTCTTCCCCCTTTTGGTCTAGAAGGTTTTCCCAATCCCTTGATGCTGGGTCTCAGCTCATTCTAGAGTTTTTCTCAATCCCTTGATGCTGAGTCTCAGCTCATTCTAGGATTTCTGTCCCACGTTGCCAGGAAGGTCCGCACCCCTAGGAGTCATGTCCCACGTATGTCCCAAGACTAGAGGCTCAGCCTATAGCTTTGGTTGTCCACACTGCTTGTGAGAATATCAAGAATTCAACTTGGGGAGGTTGAATTTTCCCCTGTTCTCATGATTCCGCGAAGGGGAATTTGCAAATACTTTTCCACTCACTGATCAAATCACTCTGGGATTCATTGGGGCATCACTCTGGACAAACCAACAAAATCTCATGTCCTACCCAAGGTTCCATATGCTTATGGTGTTCAACCAACAATCTACATAAGTTATATTAGGAGATGCACTAGTCAAAATATAAATTTTGTACCAAATAAACATTTTTTGCTTTAGTCTCACACATAAGTTGAAATTTTAAAGTATTAATTACCATCTGTTTTCAGCACCCTGCAGTAATGACATTCCTTTGTTCTTCATGCAAAAACATTTTTTTAATTTGTACATTTAGTCACTATCATTATACACTCTAGGCATTCCTAGACTACACCATCTCAATCTTTATCATCTATCTTTCTTTGTGATTTCATTTATGCCCCCAGCCCTCCTCCCTCTATCATTCTCACATTCAGCTTCATTCAGTGTTTTAGCATAATTGTATTACAGTTAGGTAGTATTGTGCTGTCCATTTCTGAGTTTTTATATTCAGTCCTGTTGCACAATCTATATCTCTTCAGCTCCAATTACCCAATATCTTACCCTATTTCTATCTCCTGATGGTCTCTGTTACCAATGAAATATTCCAAGTTTATTCACTAATGTCAGTTCATATCAGTGAGACCATACAGTATTTGTCCTTTTGTTCTTGGCTAATCTCACTCAGCATAATGTCCTTAAGGTCCATCCATGTTGTTACATACTTCATAACTTTATTCTGTCTTACAGCTGCATAATATTCCATTGTATGTATATGCCACAGTTTGTTTAGCTACCCGTCTGATGATGGATATTTTGGCTGTTTCCATCTCTTGGTAATTGTAAATAATGCTGCTATAAATGTTGGTGTGCAAATGTCCGTTTGTGTCCTTGCCTTCATGTCCTTTGAGTAGAGACAACATACAGATGGGTCCTGTTTTTTTATCCATTCTGCCAGTCTATGTCTTTTGATTGGGGAGTTTAATCCATTGACATTTAGTGTTATTACTGCACGGGTAGTACTTTCTTCTGCTATTTTGCCTTCTGGATTTTATATGTCTTATCTAATTTTCCTTCTTTTTACCTTTACTGATAGTCTTCCTTTTTACACTCTTCTACACACCTCTCTCTTCTGTGTTTTCGTATCTGTCTCTAGTGCTCCCTTTAGTATTTCTTGCAGAGCTGGTGTCTTGGTCACAAATTCTCTCAGTGATTTTTTGTCTGAAAATGTTTTAATTTCCCTCTCATTTTTGAAGGACAATTTTGCTGGATACAGAATTCTTGGTTGGCAGTTTTTCTCTTTTAATAATTTAAATATATCATCCCACTGTCTTCTCGCCTCCATGGTTTCTGCTGAGAAATCTGCACATAGTCTTATTGGGCTTACCTTGTATGTGATGGATTGCTTTTCTCTTGCTGCTTTCAAGATCCTCTCTTTCTCTTTGACCTCTGACATTCTGATTAGTAAATGTCTTGGAGTACATCTATTTGGATCTATTCTCTTTGGAGTACGCTGCACTTCTTGGATCTGTAATTTTAAGTCTTTCATAGGAGTTGGGAAATTTTCAGTGATAATTTCCTCCGTTAGTTTTTCTCCTCCTTTTCCCTTCTCTTCTCCTTCTGGGACACCCACATCACATATATTCGTGTGCTTCATATTGTCCTTCAATTCCCTGTGTCCCTGCTCATATTTTTCCATTTTTTCCCCTGTAATTTCTTTTTCTTGTTGGATTTCAGATTTTCCACCCTCCAGTTCACTAATCCTAACCTCTGTCTCTTGAAATCTACCATTGTAGGTTTCCATTGTTTTTTTCATCTCTTCTACCATGCCTTTCATTCCCATAAGTTCTGTGATTTGTTTTTTCATACTTTCAATTTCTTCTTTTTTGTTCATTCCTTGCCTTCTTTATATCCTCCCTCAATTCATTGATTTGGTTTTTGATGAAGTTTTCCATGTCTATTTGTATATTCTGAATTAATTGTTTCAGCTCCTGTATCTCATTTGATCTGTTGGTTTGTTCCTTTGACTGGGCCATATCTTCAATTTTCCTAGTGTGATTTATTATTTTTTGCTGGTGTCTAGGCATTTAATTACCTTAATTAGTTTATTCTGGAGATTGCTTTCACTTCTTTTACTTAGGGTTTTCTTGCTGGATGACTTTGTTGTCTATCTGTTCTTTGACATTCAGTTCAGCTTATTCTGGAGCTCTAGCTTAGTTTTGTTTAACAGAGGATAATTTTTCAGTTCTTGTTTCTTGCCCTGCTTGTATGGTGCCTTTTCCCCCCACACTTAGGAGGGTCTACTTAGGTATTATAGACCCCAGCCGGATTTTCCCAGACCAAACTGGCCTCCTATCAGGAGGAAAGAGTCACCTGCATCAGTTTTCCCTGAGGGTGAGACCCAGCAGGTTGAAAGACTTTCCTGGGAAGTCTCTGGGCTCTGTTTTTCTTATCCTGCCCAGTATGTGGTGCCTGTCTGCCTGCAGGTGCCACCAGCATAAGATGATGCGGTACCTTTAACTTTGGCAGACTCTCCCTACTGGGGGCGTGGTGGAGACAGAGGAAAGGTTGTAGGCTGGTTTTAATGGCTTCAAATTACCAAGCCCTGGTGTCTGAATTCCTTGAGGGAGGAATTCCACCTGAGTTGGGCTTCACCCTTCCCCTGGGGAAGGCACAGGCCCCAGACAAGCCCTCAAATGAGCTTGTTTCTGCCTATGCCTGGGGCAGTTGCAGCCTGAGAAGCCCTGCTGCTGTATCCAAAGGCAGTCAAGCCTTTGTAGAAACACAGCCACAAAAACCTCTGTTTCCTTTTTCTTTTCTTTTCTTTTTCCATCAGCCCTGCCCCCTTGGCGCCAGGGCAAGAATGAGCAACCTCCACTTTGACCAGATTCACCTGAGCTGGGGGCCTATTTTTAGTAGATAGAATTTGTTAATTCCACAATTGGTGTTTGGTTGGACTCAGACCCTGCTGCTGTTAAAGTCTCTTTCCTTTCCCCTCTGGGAAGCAACCTGTGGGGGAGGGGCACCGGCTGCGGCGGCTTGGGGAACTTACGGTTCTGGGGGGGCTCGCAGCCAGTCCAGCTGGTCCAGACTGGGGTACGCTGTGTGTTTGGTCACTGATGTGGCCCCAGGAGCTGTTCTGTACTGTTTCTGGTTATTTAGTAGTTGTTCTGGAGGATGAACTAAAATGCGCATGTTGTTAAGCCGCCATCTTGGCCCGGACATCTCCTTCCTTTGTATATTGACAGCAGACAACTTATTCTGAGTTTTACAGGTCCAGAGCCAGAAGAGAATTTTTGCTTTAGAGTAGACCATGTGTGTAGCTGGCTTTGAGGAGATTTTGTAGTATTTTTTTTTTAAACATGGGCAGGCACTGGGAATCGAACCCCAGTCCTCTGGCATGGCAGGCGAGAACTGTGCCTGCTGAGCCACTGTAGCCCGCCCATGTACTATTTTTGAGTTGGGTTTTTTTTTTTTTCATGGGCCGGCTCCAGGAATCAAACCCAGGTCTCTGTCATGGCAGGCGAGAATTCTGCCACTGAGCCACCATTGCACCACCCGGTATTTGTACTGTTACTGAAATGATTTGGGGTTCATGTGATGTTGTGATAAAGTGAATATATTAAGTATGATTTAAGGTGATGTGTATAGTTGCCAAGGTGACAAGAGATAGACATGTGGTAGTTAGGTTCAGGTATCTACTTGGCCAGGTGATGGTGCCTAGTTCTGTTGCTGTGGACTTTAATCATTAGCATGTGAAATTCATATATGACTGATTACATCTGCAGTTGGCTAAGGGGAGTGCCTTCTGCATTGAATGATGTTTAATTTAATTCGCTGGAGGCTTAAAAGAGAGAGGTCAGGGTGCATGGGTGGTTCAGTGGTAGAATGCTCGCCTTCCAAGTGGGAGACCCAGGTTTGATTCCCGGGCCATGCTTCCCCCGCCCTCCGCCCGGCCCTCGAAAAAAAGAGAGGTCAGAAGAGAGCCCAATGCAGTACAGCCCAAGCAGCTCAACATACCTCATCTCAGCACTCACAGCTAACTCAGACTTTTGGAGATGCAGAAAGGAATCACCCTGTGGAAGACCGTTGGAACCCAGAAGCTAGGAGAGAAGGCCAGCAGATGTCACCGTGTGCCTTTCTATGTCACAAAGAACCTCAGATGAAAATTAGTTGCCTTTCCTCTGAAGAACTATAAATTTTTAACTACATAAATCCCCTTTTATCAAAAGCTGATCCATCTCTGGTGCACTGCATTCTGGCCGCTTTGACAGACTAAAAGAACTTTCAATCTCTCACTGTTAAGTATCATGCTGGCTGATATCATGCTGCCAGTTTTTCATGTGCCCTTTATGATATTGAGGAAGTTTCTTTCAATTCCTACCTTTTGAGGTGTTTTTATCGGAAAAAGATGCTGAATTTTGTCAAATGCTTTTTCAGCATCAATCAATATGATCGTGTGATTTTTTTTCCTTTTCAATTTTTTAATGTGCTGTATTACGTTGATTGATTTTGTGTTGAACCAGCTTGGTGGACCGCACATGGTCGTTGTGCTGGTTTGAATCTCTTGTGTACCCTAGAAAAGCCAGGGTCTTTAATCCTCATTCAGTAATGCTGGATGAGAGCTTTTTGATTGTTTCCATAGAGATGTGACCCACCCAATTGTGGGTGGTAACTTTTGATTAGATGGCTTCCATGGAGATGTGTCTCCACCCATTCAAGGTGGGATTGCTTACTGGAGCCCTTTAAGAGGGAAACATTTTGGAATAAGCTTTAGAGCCACAAGCACCCACACAGCCAGAGACCTTTAGAGATGAAGAAGGAAAATACCCCCGAGCAGCTTCATGAAACAAGAAGCTTGGAGAGAAAGCTAGCAGATACAGTAGTGTTCGCCATGTGCCTTTCCAATTGAGAGAAACCCTGAATGTCATTGGCCTTCTTGAACCAAGGTATCTTTCCCTGGATGCCTTAGAGTGGATATTTCTGTAGACTTGCTTTAATTTGGAATTTTTCACAGTCTTAGAACTGTAAACTTGCAACTTACTAAATTCCCTTTTGAAATGCTGTTCCATTTCTGGTATATCATATTCTGGCAGCTTTCAAACTAAAACAGTCGTTATGTGTAATTTTTTTTTTTAATTTAGCATTTTGTTTTATTTTTAATTTAGGAAACATCACAGTCATAATACACTTTGCCATTCATAATTACCATAGACGGTTTCTGATTGCAGTTGTTTCAAATATCTTGAAATATTTTTTATAATCACCATTATTTATAAATTATGATAGTTTCTCCAATATATCTCTTCATGCTTCTAGATCTTCTTACTTAATTTATTAACAGAGTAGCACTTGTATTTCTATACCACAATAAAAACACTTTGATGATTTTATTTCCATATAATTAGTTTTCATTTTAATCTTGTTGCCTGATTTTAAAAATAGTTATCTAATACTTGATACATAGATTTCCTGGAACAATAGCAACAGCAAAAAATTAAGAATTAAAACCCTTTCTCAACTCTCAATACCCCACTTCAAATATTAACAGTTTGAGTAATTCATGTTTATTAGAAAAATATTCCCTGCTTTTACTGTAGTTCTTTATTAAAATTCTTTATCATTGGGTATTCAGAAAAACACCTGTATAATGGCTCACCCTTCATAAGACAAATGAAATATATAATATACTAGTTTTCTACTGCTGAGTAACGAATTATCCCATACTTCTTGGCTTAGAACAATGTAAATTTATTATCTTACTGTTCCGTAGGGCTAAAATCAAGGCTGTATTTTTTTCTGGAAGTTCTTGCGGAGAATCTGTTTCCCACTCATGGGCTTGTTGGCAGAATTCAGTTCCTTCCAATAATAGGAACAGGTTCTCATTTTCTTATTGGCTCTAAGCTGAGAGCCTGTTCTAGTTTGCTAGCTGCCGGAATGCAACACACCAAAGACAGATTGGCTTTTAATAAAAGGGGATTTATTTTGTTGGTTCTTCAGAGGAAAGGCAGCTAACTTTCCACTGAGGTTCTTTCTTACGTGGAAGGCACAGGATGGTCTCTGCTGGCCTTCTCTCCAGGCCCCTGGGTTCCAACAACTTTCCCCGGGGTGACTTCTTTCTGCATCTCCAAAGGCCTGGGCTGAGCTGCAGGTGCTGAGATGAGGAATGCTGAGCTGCTTGGGCTGTGCTACGTTGCGCTCTCTCATTTAAGCACCAGCCAATTAAGTCAAACGTCACTCATTGCAGCAGACACGCCTCCTAGCGGACTGCAGATGTAATTAGCAACAGATGAGGTTCAGGTACCATTGGCTTATGTCCGCAGCAACAAAGCTAGGTATGCTCACCTGGCCAAGTTGACAACTGAATCTAACACAGAGCCCTTTGCACTTTCCTTGGCTGATGGCCCCTTTCTCCATCTTCAAAGCCACCAACAGTTGAGTCGTAGTTTCATATTGTATTTCTGACGCAGGTTTCTTCCATTATCTTCCCTTTTTAGGATTCATGTGATTAGGATAATCTCCTCAGCTCAAGGCCTGTAACATAAATCTTATCTGCTAAGTCTCTTTTGCCATGTAAGTTAACATATTTACAGATTCCAGGGATGTGGCTTTGGACATGGTGGGAGGAGACATTATTACACACCCTAATAGGAACAGCTTTATCTCAAATCTAGCTGATGTTGTTTTTTTTTAAAATTTTTATTAATAAAACCAATCAACATACAATATGAACATTCTTTCTTTCCCATCACATAGTTGTATAATCATCATCATGATCATTTCTTAGAACATTTGTATCAATTCAGAAAAAGAAATAAACAGAAAACAGGAAAAAAATTCATTCATACCATACGCCTTGCCTCTCCCTTTCATTGATCACTAGCATTTCAATCTAAGTTCATTTTCACATCTGTTCCCCTATTATTTATTTATTTTTAATCTATATATTTTACTCATCTGTCCATAAGGTAGATAAAAGAAGCATCAGACACAAGGTTTTCACAATCACACAGTCATATTGCAAAAGCTATATCCTTATACAATCATCTTCAAGAAACATGGCTACTGGAACACAGCTCTACATTTTCAGGCAGTTCCCTCCAGAGAGCTGTTATGCCTTAACTAAAAAGGTGATGTCTATTTAATGCATAAGAATAGCCTTCAGGATAACCTCTCGACTCTGTTTGGAATCTCTCAGCCATTGACACTTTATTTTGTCTCATTTCTCTCTTCTCCCTTTTGGCTAAATTTATCGAGACTTGCTTTGTGACCCAGCATATGGTCTATCCTTGAGAATGATTCATGAGCACTTATTTTGTCTCATTTCTCTCTTCTCCCTTTTGGCTAAATTTATCGAGACTTGCTTTGTGACCCAGCATATGGTCTATCCTTGAGAATGATTCATGAGCACTTGAGAAAAAGGTGTACCTGCTATTGTGGGGTGTAATGTTCTATAAATGTCTGCTAAGCCTAGCTCATTTATTGTATTATTCAAATTCTCTGTTTCTTTATTGATCCCCTGTCTAGATGTTCTGTTCATTGATGAGAGTGTGGAATTGAAGTCTCCAACTATTATGGTAGATGCGTCTATTTCTCTTTTCAGTATTTGCCTCATATATTTTGGAGCATTCTGGCTCGGTGCATAAATATTTATGATTGTTATGTCTTCTTGTTGAATTGTTCCTTTTATTAATAATAGTGTCCGTCTTTGTCTCTTTTAACTGTTTTACATTTGAAGTCTAATTTGTTGCATATTAGTATAGCCACTCCTGCTCTTTTTGGATTGTTATTTGCATGAAATATCTTTTCCCAACCTTTCACTTTCAAACCTATGTTTATCCTTGGGTCTAAGATGCGTTTCCTGTAGACAGCATATAGATGGGTCCTGTTTTTTAATCCACTCTACCATTCTATGTCTTTTGATTGGGGAGTTTAATCCATTAACTTTTTTTTTCTGTAAACCTACAATTTCTTTAATAATTTTTTTTAAAAAGCAAACAAAATAACAAAAACAGCTCAAGCATTTCACATGTAAAAATTTCAGGCTTATATTTATTAAAACAAAATAATACAATTTCTGTTGAAGAAACCATATATACACCAAGGTGAGTATTATAGTTGCCATTGTGGAAACTGAAATTGTGAACAACTTCAAATTGCTCTGTATTTTACTGATTTAAAGAATTTATCTTTTTCAGTCATTTTGTTGGTTAAAAATAACTTTACTTAATTATAAACTCAAGTCAATGTGTTTTCTTGCTTTTTCTAAAAGACAAAATACTTAGTATAAATGGCAGGTATTAAGTTTGCACCACCTAAAAAATAACATTTATATTTGTCTTGCACCAATTTGAAAAACATATAAATTCAATGTGTAGTAGGAAAATATGTTTAAAAAAAGCATAAGAAAGTATGCCCTGTAAAAAATATAAATGCACCTTCTACTGAATACATGAAGATCGAAAACAAAATAATCTTATTTAAAAGTCGCTTCTATAAAATGCCAAAGTACAACGTATTGCTTGCTTTACTAACATAATATATAAATAAGAAATATTTCTATCTCAATTAAACAGAAATATCAGTGCTTTCCTTAGCAAAAATGTAGTATATAAATGGAAAGGTAGGCATTTGTCCTGCATATGAGTTTTCAAGTCTGAGTCCATTAATTTTTTTCTACAACTATAAGAACTACACATACAAAAGTAAAAAGATGAGGTAAATATCTTACATTTTTCAGAAAGTACTTGAAACTTAATTTTCAGATATTCCCAATGCCTAGGTTCTAGAATGATGTTTAAAAAGGTCCTCCAAAAATATAGTGGTGGTTATGATGACATGTATATGAACCACATAATGAATAGCAGATTTTTCAGTTCTCTGAGTACAGCAATCATGTTTCTCTGTTATTGCAAAAGAATTGTGACTAAGTTTTGCCAACAGTTTTGCTCCAGTGTGTTTACATGAGGCACCACGCTACAGTAAAAGCTGCTACAATGCCATTCAAAATCGCCATGCTATAGCCCATGTGGAAAGAATGTCCA
>PVIY010034806.1:0-26821 GCA_004026745.1 Myrmecophaga tridactyla
GAATCACACTAGGAAAATTGAAGCTATGGCCCAGTCAAAGGAACAAACCAACAATTCAAATGAGATACAGGAGTTGAAACAATTAATTCAGAATGTCTGAACAGACATGGAAAACCTCATCAAAAGTCAAATCAATGAATTGAGGGAGAATATAAGGAGGGCAAGGAATGGGGCGGGCCACGGTGGCTCAGCAGGCAAGAATGCTTGCCTGCAATGCCAGAGGACCCGGGTTCAATTCCCGGTGCCTGCCCATGTAAAAAAAAAAGAAAAGTTTTTTTTTTAAAAAAAAAAAGAAGGCAAGGAATGAATAAAAAGAAGAAATTGAAAGTCTGAAAAAACAAATCATAGAATTTATGGGAATGAAAGGCACAGTAGAAGAGATAAAAAAAAAACAACAGAAACCTAAAATGTCAGATTTCAAGAGGCAGAAGATAGGATTAGTGAACTGGAGGATGGAACATCTGAAATCCAACAAGCAAAAGAAAAAATAGGGAAAAGAGTGGAAAAATATGAACAGGGACTCAGGGAATTGAATGACAACATGAAGCGCATGAAGATATGTGTGCTGGGTGTCCCAGAAGAAGAAGAGAAGGGAAAAAGGAGGAGAAAAACTACTGGAGGAAATTATCACCGAAAATTTTCCCAACTCTTATGAATAAAAGACTTAAAATTACAGATCCAAGAAGTGCAGCATACCCCAGAGAGAATAGATCCAGACAGACATACTCCAAGACACTTACTAATCAGAATGTCAGATGTCAAAGAAAAGAGAGAATCTTGAAAGCAGCAAGAGAAAAGCAATCCATCACATACAAGGGAAGCCCAATTAAGACTATGTATAGATTTCTCAGCAGAAACCATGGAGGCAAGAAGACAGTGGGATGATATATTTAAATTACTAAAAGAGAAAAACTGTCAGCCAAGAATTCTATATCTGGCAAAATTGTCCTTCAAAAATGAGGGTGAAATTAAAACATTTTCAGACAAAAAAATCACCGAGAGAATTTGTGCCCAAGAGACTGGCTTTGCAAGAAATACTAAAGGGAGCACTAGAGACAGATACAAAAAGACAGGAGAGAGAGAGGTGTGGAGAAGAGTGTAGAAATGAAGACTATCAGTAAAGGTAAAAAGAAGAAAAATTAGATATGATATATAAAATCCAAAAGACAAAATGGTAGAAGAAAGTAGTATTCGTACAGTAATAACACTAAATGTTAATGGATTAAACTCCCCAATCAAAAGACATGGACTGGCAGAATGGATTAAAAAACAGGACCCATCTATATGCTGTCTACAGGAAACACATCTTAGACCCAAGGAAAAACATAGGTTGAAAGTGAAAGGTTGGGAAAAGATATTTCATGCAAATAACAATCAGAAAAGTACAGGAGTAGCTATACTAATATCCAACAAATTAGACTTCAAATGCAAAACAGTTAAAAGAAACAAAGAAGGACACTATGTATTAATAAAAGGAACAATTCAACAAGAAGACATAACAATCATAAATATTTATGCACCGAGTCAGAATGCTCCAAAACACATGAGGCAAACACTGAAAACACTGAAAAGAGAAATAGACACATCTACCATAATAGTTGGAGACTTTGATTCTACACTCTCATCAATGGACAGAACATCTAGACAGAGAATCAATAAAGAAACAGAGAATTTGAATAATACAATAAATGAGCTAGACTTAACAGACATTTATAGACCATTACACCCCACAACACCAGGATACACTTTTTTCTCAAGTGCTCATGGATCATTCTCAAGGATAGACCATATGCTGGGTGACAAATTTAAAAAGACTGAAATCAAACAAAACACTTTCTCAGATCATAAAGGAATGAAGTTGGAAATCAATAGTAGGCAGAGTGCCAGAAAATTCACAAATATGTGGAGGCTCAACAACACACTCTTAAACAACCAGTGGGATGAAGAAATTACAAGAGAAATCAGTAAATATCTCAAGGCAAATGAAAATGAAAACACAACATATCAAAATTTATGGGATGTAGCAAAGGCAGTGCTGAGAGGGAAATTTATTGTCCTAAATGCCTATATCAAAAAAGAAGAAAGGGCAAAAATTGAGGAAATAATGGTCCACTTGGAAGAACTAGAGAAAGAACAGCAAACTAGCCCCAAAGCAAGCAAAAGGAAAGAAATAATGAAGATTAGAGCAGAAATAAATGAAATTGAGAACATGAAAACAATTGAGAAAATCAACAAAACCAGAAGTTGGTTCTATGAAAAAATCAGTAAGGTTGATGGACCCTTATTAAGGTTGAAAAAAGGAAGAAGAGAGAGGATGCAAATAAATAAAATCAGAAATGGAGAAGAGACATAACTACTGACCCCACAGAAATAAAGGAAGTAAAGAGAGGATACTATGAACAACTTTATGTTAATAAATTTGACAATGTAGATGAAATGGACAACTTCCTAGAAAGGCATGAACAACCAACATTGACTCGAGAAGAAATAGATGACCTTAACAAACCAATCACAAGTAAAGAAACTGAATCAGTCATTAAGAAGCTCCCCCAAAAGAAAACTCCAGGACCAGATGGCTTCACAAGTGAATTCTACCAAACATTCCAGAAAGAATCAGTACCAATCCTGCTCAAACTCTTCAAAAAAACTGAAAAGGAGGGAAAGCTACCTAACTCATTCTATGAAGCCAACATAATCCTCATGCCAAAGCCAGACAAAGATATTACAAAAAAAGAAAACTACAGACCAATCTCTCTAAAGAATATAGATGCAAAAATTCTCAATAAATCCTAGCAAATAGAATCCAGGAGCACATTAAAAGAATTATACACCATGACCATGTAAGATTCATCCCAGGTATGCAAGGATGGTTCAATATAAGAAAATCAATTAATATAATACACCATATCAACAAAACAAAGCAGAAAAACCACATGATCACCTCGATTGATGCAGAAAAGGCATTTGACAAAATTCTACATCCTTTCCTGTTGAAAACACTTCAAAGAATAGGAACAGAAGGGAACCTGCTCGACATGATAAAGGGAATATATGAAAAACCCATAGCTAACATCATCCTCAATGGGGAAAAACTGAAAACTTTCCCCCTAAGATCAGGAACAAGACAAGGATGTCCACTATCACCACTGTTATTAAACATTGTGTTGGAAGTTCTAGCCAGCGCAATTAGACAAGAAAAATAAATACAAGGCATCAAAATCGGAAAGGAAGAAGTAAAACTCTCACTGTTGGCAGATGATATGATACTATATGTCAAAAACCCTCAAAAATCCACAGCAAAACTAGTAGAGCTAATAAATGAATACAGCAAAGTGGCAGGTTACAAGAGCAACAGTAAAAAATGTGTAGTGTTCTTATACACTAGTAATGAACAATCTGAGGGGGAATCAAGAAACGAATTCCATTTACAATTGCAACCAAAAGAATAAAATATGTAGGAATAAATTTAACTAAAGAGACAAAAGACCTATATAAAGAAAACTACAAGCAATTATTAAAAGAAATCACAGAAGATCTAAATAGATGGAAGGGCATACCATGTTCATGGACTGGAAGACTAAATATAGTTAGATGTCAATTCTACCTAAATTGATTTACAGATTCAATGCAATACCAATTAAAATCCCAAAAACTTACTTTTCAGAAACAGAAACACCAATAAACAAATTTATCTGGAAGGGCAGGGTGCCCCAAATAGCTAAAAGAATCGTGAGAAAAAAAAGTGATGTCAGAGGTCTCATTCTACTTGACTTTAAGGCATATTATGAAGCTACAGTGGTCAAAACAGCATGGTACTGGCATAAAGATAGATATATTGACCAATAGAATAGAATAGACTATTCTTATATAGACCCTCTCATCTATGGACAACTGATCTTTGATAAGGCAGTAAAGCCAACTCACCTGGGACAGAACAGTCTCTTCAATAAATGGTGCCTAGAGAACTGGATATCCATATGCAAAAGAATGAAAAAGGATCCATATCTCACACCCTACACAAAAATTAACTGAAAATGGACCAAAGACATAAACATTAAATCTAAGACCATAAAACTGTTGGAAGAAAATGCAGAGAAATATCTTATCAATCTTATAATAGGAGGCAGTTTTCTAGACCTTACACCCAAAGCATGAGCATTGAAGAAAGAAAGAAATGGGGACTCTTCAAATTTAAACACTTTTGTGCATCAAAGAACTTTGTCAAGAAAGTGAAAAGACAGCCTACACAATGGGAGACAATATTTGGAAACAATACATCAGATAAAGGTCTAGTATCCAGAATCTATATAGAGATTGTTCAACTCAACAACAAAAAGACAGCCAACCTAATTACAAAATGGGCAAAAGACTTGAATAGACACTTCTCAGAAGAGGAAATACAAATGGCCAAAAGGCACGTGAAAAGATACTCAACTTCCCTGGCTATCAGGGAAATGCAAATCAAAACCACAATGAGATATCATCTCACACCCACAAGATTGGCCATTATCAATAAAACAGAAAACGACAAGTGCTGGAGAGGATGTGGAGAAAGAGGCACACTTATCCACTGTTGGTGGGAATGTGAAATGGTACAACTGCTGTGGAAGGCATTTTGGCGGTTCCTCAGGAAGCTAAATATAGAATTGCCATATGATCCGACAATACCATTGTTAGGTAACTACTCGAAGCACATGAGCGCAAGGACACAAATGGACATTTGCACACCAATATTTATGGCAGCATTATTTCCAATTGTGAAGAGATGGAAATAGCCAAAATGTCCATCAACAGATGAGTGGCTAAACAAACTGTTTATTACATAGATGGAATATTACAATATTACATAGATGGAATATTATGCAGCCATAAGACAGAATAAAGTTATGGATTATGTAACAACATGGATGGACCTTAAGGACATTATGCTCAGTGAGATTAGCCATAAACAAAAGGACAAATACTGTATGGTCTCACTGATATGAACTGACATTAGTGATTAAACTTGGAGAATTTCATTGGTAACAGAGACCATGAGGAGACAGAAATAGGGTAAGATATTGCATAACTGGAGTTGAAGGAATGCAGACTGTGCAACAGGACGGATTGTAAAAACTCAGAAATAGATAGCACAATACTACCTAACTGTAATACAATTATGTTAAAACACTGAATGAAGCTGGATGTGAGAATGATAGAGGGAGGACGGGTAGGGGCACAAATGAAATCAGAAAGAAAGATAAAAGATAAAGACTGAGATGGTATAATCTAGGAATGCCTAGAGTGTATAATGATAGTGACTAAATGTACAAATTAAAATATGTTTTTGCATGAGGAAGAACAAAGGAATGTCATTACTGCAGGGTGCTGAAAATAGATGGTAATTAATATTTTAAAATTTTAACTTATGTGTGAGCTAAAGCAAAAAATGTTTATTTGGTACAAAATTTATATTTTGACTAGTACATTTCCTTATATAACTTATGTAGACAGCTTAATTGAACACCATAAGTACATGGAACCTTGAGCAGGGCATGAGATTTTGTTGGTTTTTCCAGAGTGATGCCCCAATAAATCTCAGAGTGATTTGAACAGTGAATAAAAAAGTATTTGCAAAGTCCCCTTCGGGGAATGGTGAGAAAGAGGGAAAATTCAACTTCCACAAGTGGAGAATTCTTGATTTTCTCACAAGCAGTGGGGACAACCAAAGCAATAGGCTGAGCCCCCAATCTTGGGGTTTGTTCATATGAACCTTAACTCCACAAAGGATAGGTCAAGCCCACTTAAAATTAGGCCTAAGAGTCACCCCTAAGAGAACCTCTTTTGTTGCTCAGATGTGGCCTCTTTCTCCAGTCACTGCCCTTCCCCCCGTCTAGATGGGACATGACTCTCAGGGGTGTGGACCTTCCTGGCAATGCGGGATAGAAATCCTAAAATGGGCTGAGACTCAGCATCAGGGGATTGAGAAAAGCTTCTTGACCAAAAGGGGGAAGAGTGAAATGAGACAAAATAAATGTCAATGGCTGAGAGATTCCAAACAGAGTCGAGAGGTTATCCTGGAGGTTATTCTTACACATTAAATAGATATCACCTTGTTAGTCAAGATGTAATGGAGAGGCTGGAGGGAACTGCCTGAAAATATAGAGCTGTGTTCCAGTAGCCATGTTTCCTGAAGATGACTGATTTTATAATGATATAGCTTTCACAGTGTGACTGTGTGATTGTGAAAACCTTGTGTCTGATGCTCCTTTTATCTTCCTTATAAACAGATGACTAAAACATATGGAATAAAAATAATAGGGGGAACAAATGTTAAAATAAATTTAGATTGAAATGCTAGTGATCAATGAAAGGGAGGGGTAAGAGGTATGGTATGAATGAATTTTTTTCTGTTGTCTTTTTATGAATTGATACAAATGTTCTAAGAAATGATCATGATGATGAATATGCAACTATGTGATGATATTGTGAATTACTGATTATATATGTAGAATGGAATGATGATAAGTTAAGAATGTTTGCATTTGTTTGTTATATTTTTTAAAAAAATTTAAAAATTAATAAAATAAGAAAAAAAATCTATGGAGAGGAATTGTGGGGACGTGACAGACTAGGAAGCTCCAGGAATCAGTTCTTCTATCACAGCAACTATTAAACAGGCAGGAACCATCTGAGTTAGCTATTTCAAAATTCCAGAGTATTGTGAAACTCTCCAGAACCTAGAATATAGGTTACCAGGGGACAGGGTGGGGGTAGAGAATAGTGAGTTAATGCTTAAAATCTACAGAGGTTCTATTTGGGATGATAGAAAAGATTTGGTAATGGATAATGGTTATGGTAGCACAACACTGTACATATAATTAACAGAACTGAATTATATATTTGAATTTGTTTAAAAGGGAAAATTTAGTTGTATATATGTTAATAGAATAAAAAATTTTAAAATCCATGGAATTGTACAACACAAAACAGTGGACCCTAAGTTAAAAGATAGACTATAGTTAATAGTACAATTACAAAAATGTGTTTTTATCAGTTGTATCAAATATATCACATCAATGCAAGCTGTAATAGGGTGGTATATGAGAATCCTGTACTTTAAGTATGATTTTCTGTAAACCTACAACTTCTATAACAAAAAATATCTACGGAATTTCATAAATAGAATTGAATTGCCTCTTTCACTCTTGTTCTCAGCATTGCTCATCTCGGGGAGAAACAAGAAAATAATAAGACATGGCTTTTAAAGAATTCTTCATATTTTAGTAGTTTCCTCTATTTCTTCATTTTTGCAATTTGACTTATTTTGTTTTAGTCCCAACATATTTGTGTTATTTGAAACAAATGTCCTGGTTCTTTTATTCTGAATCTTAGGCATTCTGGCACATAACTGCACTGCTAAAAAAAATGTGTTGCTTTCATGACATAGCCCATGCTAATCTAAGTAATATAATACAAACTGCTTTTAAAAAGTCTCAATATTTCCTTTAAATATATTTTATATATACATATTTCTCTCTCAACGTTAAAGTCACTATTTTAATATCTGAGAATAAGTTAAGTAGTCTTCCACATAGATTTGTCAATTTCTTTCCACAGGCTCTCTAGGAAAAACTTTCCTGCTTCTACTATTCTGCCCTTTGAAGCAGCCCAGACATGCAAAGATACATAGACTAAGGATTTCTTTCAACCATATAGATTAACATCTGCATTTTGAATTAATTTTTAGCCATACAAAAGAAATGTCCCAACAATATAAAAAAAAATCATTTAAATACATCCTCTGTTACAAATCTACTTTAAAAGTATGCACTAGTTCGATTCCCGGTGCCTGCCCATGCAAAAAAAAAAAAGGACGTACAACCTTTCTGGTTTTATTCAGATATCATACTCATCTTGAAAACTGTTTGGATATATTCTCAAACACTTAAAAAAAAATCAGTGAAATGGACACTACAGCAGAATGAAGGCTGCAAATTTCACTCTATAATAAGTGGGTTTAAATGGTGGTAACTATGGAAACTGCTCTCTTAACCCCGGTGGTCAAAATCCAGTATTGTATGGTGCTATGAAAAACCCATTATCTCTTTCAAAATACCTTGCCACTATTTTTAGAACATATGAGAAGTGCCAATTGTACTGCTCTTATAGTCGTTCCCTCTAGGACCAAAATGGCACAAATAACAAAGACATGTCAAGAACTTGTAGCAAAATTTTCTAGCACCACTTGTACTTCCTTGGAATGTAGCAACATACTACATCATTGACTACAAGGCAACAGAAGTTAGAAGCAATTTTGGCAGAGTATCAAGCCTTTCTGCTGAGTTCTCGCTTCAAGAATAAAAGGATTAGTATAAAGTAGAGGAAAGGGTGAAGAAAGGAGAGTGAACTGACATAGATTGAATGCTAGTTCAATATTAAATGCTACATACTCTTTTTAAAAAGTTATGCCTACTCTGAACCAGGTTTTGTGCCAGGTATATTATGTATATTATTGTAAGTGCTCACAATAATACTAAGGTAAATGCAGATATTATATCCATTTTTACTTAAAGCTCTATATTGTATAGGATCCTCTTTCCAGTGAGATGAAATTATTTGCCTAAGTTGATAGAGCTAGAAGGTGCAGAGCTGAGATGTGAACTCAAAACTATCTTACTTTTTAGATCATGCTCTTTTAGCAGCACACACTGAAAGTTTCCCAAAATCACACAGCTAGTGAGTGGCAGAGCTAGGACTCAAAGCCACGTCTGTCTGAATCTGAAGTCTGTGCTCTCTAGTCACTATACTATGCTGTCTCTGAACAAGGAAAAAAGAAATATTCTTCTTAGTCATAATATACATTTAACATTGAATATTTGTTTTTTTAGATAAGTCCTCATTTGCTTTTGGTAACAAATAAAAACACAGGATTGAAACTTACTTCAATAATTCATAGGAAGAGCCAAATGGGATAATTTCTGCATTTATACTACCAGTGACAAAGTATGTCACGATAGAAGGGAAAAAGTAAGAAGTACAACCAACCTATCATCATCATCATAACACCATTTGTTCTTTGCCAGGCTCTGCTCTAAGTTCTTTAGATATACTGACTTAACGCAACAATCCTTTGAGGTAGTTGCTATTATTATTCTCATAATCAGAGATAAGGAAAGAGATTCAAAGAGGTAAACCATTTCCCTAAGGTCACACAACTTTACGTGGCCGAGCCAGAATCTGAACCCAAGTAATCTGGCTCTACAGTTCATGTTAATCATTAGGTTACTTAGTCTCCTCTGTGGAAAGAACTGTGAGGGTTGATTAAAAAAAAAAAAAAAAAAGCAAGTCTCTCATGTTCACAAGGTGGCGTTTCTATTATGTCACTGCCAATACATATTAACAGTGAATTTGCCATTCTTCTTCAGCAAAGAATTTAGTTACATTTGTTCTGATAGTTTACTTATCAGTTAAGTGGGAATTTCAGCAAAGCATAACATATCGATGCTTAATCCTAACGTGTCTTTAACTAAAGACTTTGTCTCAAGAGTTAGAAGTGAAATGCAGAGTTAATTTATCTATTCTTTTACGGTAGACTAGAAAAACAGTTTCTTTCAAAAATGTTCTAAGTTAACACACATAATGTTTTCCTTAGAGAAGGAAAATCTGGCATGCTTTTGTTTGTGTGTTTGTTAATCTGAATTCACTTCTTAAGATTCTTCCTGTGACCAATTCTCAGTTTCTAAGCAGAATGTACAAGCACAGCTGGGGGCTTGGCATGATGAAAAATGATATTCCTTTTGACCTATTTGGGAAAAATGTCCCAAATGGTTGTACTTCAATTAAAAAAACAACAACACATATGTATATTTAAAGTTTACATTTAAATTCTTTCTGCTTTATCCTTGTTGTTAAACCATGTTTTTCTTTTAAACTCTTTCTCCCCCAATGAGAATATTATACCACGACCAAATAAATAATGAGTCAGAAATAACAGCACTGAGGATCAAGGCAATTCATATTAATAAGAGGCATCCTTTTTTTCAAAAGCATCACAGTTTACCTTTTCAACTAGTTAGTTCTAACAAACATATTTCCTTATCTCCTGATTTCAGAAATTAGAAGACAAGTAGAGCTACCACTAATCTACCTATAAAATATTTCACCAGCATTTAACTGGTGAATCTAGACATTGCATGAAATTGGAAAGTCATTAAAATTGTTTTTCTTAATTCACAATCAGCATTAGTACTAATTTTTTTTTTTTTTTAAGAAATGACTGGTAAAATGCCTTTAATCCTAATCAATCATCCTATGTTTATTTTGGCAAGTTGGGAATTATAGAAAAACATCTGCTGGTGACAGTTTTCCTAGTTCGTGAAATGAGCTTGTTATTGTGTCACACCAAAAGAAAAAAAATAGCTTAATTTTCATAAAGAATCCCTCAGAAAAAATTAACATAAGAAATAAACTACTATTTTTTCATATAAGAAATAATTTTAATTCTGAGTTTGATAAATTAGTGATACTTTTAAAATTTTTTGAGAGGGGGATTTTCAAATAAATCTAAAGCATTTTTGTTATTACATTCCCAAAAGGGATGAAGATTTTCAACAATAGAGAGATGGAGGAATACCAGGTACAGACTACCCATCAAAAATAAAAATGAGGGAAGGCAACAGGTTTCTTATTCCTCTTGAGAGTGCATAATAAATATATTAAGGTATCTTTTTTTCTTTGTTTGATATTCAAACAAATATTTCTTCTGTATAATTTTACGTCACATGTGTGCCTTGAACATATGGAAAACAAGAATAGAATCAGGGGAGGGGATGGAGTCAATGCAATATTAATTTCTGCAAAACTACAGTTTGGTTTTTAATTCTTTCATAGATTTAGTTTATATCTTAGTAACCATGTAAATTTCATCTTTTTAACTATGCATCAAAGCTTAGGCTATAGTTGTCCATATTTCCACACTTTAGCTTTCAATTCCTAGATCTACCAACTCCTGACTCGTGAATAACCTATTTGGCTTAACTAACCAACCTGCATTGAATGACTGGAATTTTCTTGGAGCCAAGAAGATAGTGACCCCTTTCGTCAACTGTCAAATTATTAGCAAGCAGCTGTGGCTAAGAGGTTGCAAAGCACCATGTGAGTTACATCTTTGTAAGACCATAGAGATTGTCAAACACCTTCCCAAATGATCTTTATTTACTTTCCATAAGCTGAATATAAACAGGCCTATTATAAGCAAAATGCTAAAGAAGGCAAATGTCCCCAGGACTTCTTTTTCTTTGTTCATCTACACTTTCAGTGACATCACTTTCTAAGATGAAAGTAAACTACAGTAATCTAACATGATTCGAATCTGTACCTGCAATGCAAGAGGCAGGGTGGAAAAGGAAAGAAACTGGAGAGAGATTATAAATTCTGGAAGTTTGGATGATTATTCCTGCAAATGACTTTAAATGTCTCATTACTTTCTAGTCAAATTTAATTTAATGATTCCATTTATTTTTATCTATACCTGGTAAATCAGAGAAGAGGAGAATGCACTCATTAAAACCATTAGACAAAAGCCGGTCCCGTAGCTGCTGAAGAATTGCTACTCCAATACAGAATGGGAAAGAGGAATTCCCAAGTAGTAAGGTATCCCAGAGGTGAAAAATTTTGTGCAGTGGAAATACATCTGTAAAATGACACAAGCAATAAACAAATAAATATTTTAAAAAAGCAAGATAAAAATCCGAACAGCAATGTTTTGATAGACACATGACTATTAACTTATGGCTAAAACTATTATTTAAGAATAAAAATTCCTACCCAATGTTCTTATAAAATGTTTATTTGTCTTTTAGCTTAATAACGTTTGAAGGCATCCTAAAGTAGTGATAATCAGATTGGTCAAATAGATGGCATTTTCTAACCTCCATTAACAATCTTGGTATAGTTGTTCCATTGATTATATTTCTTCCAGAATCTTCCAGGTCATATTATTCTCAAAGTTTATTTTCCTAGATGTACTTTAGAAATGTTTTAGGCACAGTATAGTTACATTTCAATTATGCACTCCAAATAATTTTCTTATTAGATTCCTGCCAAAATATCCTATGGACAAATTTATATTTTTTGCAACTTTCTTCTCTTTTAAGAATATCCTATGGATATCTTTCTAGGCTAATTCATATTGATTATTTCAGCATATTGCATTCAATTTTTCATGTGGACATACAAAAAAAGCAGGATATCCACTGTATTAATATTTGTAAATGATTAAAATATTACACATTCACATAATCTGCTTAATTCCCAGTAGAATGTTACTTTAGGAAAATAACAAAACTGAATTGCTAGAGAATCTCTAAAAATTAAGATTTATTTGGTTGTAAAAGTTGTCCCTCTAAATTTTATGTAAATACTATAGTGAATGTAATTTCTTTTTCAATAGAGGTAGAAATTATGGCATGACATGTTAAATTGATTTTCATCCTACAAAATTTTATTTTGATGTTCAGGGTCAGAACAATTGAAAATCTTTTCATCCCAAATCTATTACAATAGAATTACATAAGGACGCTTATTAAATCTGCTTAATATTATTGTAAATATACTGGGTAGAATGGAGCTATCCTTTAAAAATACAAAAAGGAAGGGCAAAATGATACTTACGGGTAAACATGGTGAGAAACCAGGGGATGGCATAGAGCTATGATTGGAAAAACAAAGGGGAACAGGGGATGGATAAAGAGGAAATAAAAGAGATAATTAGAATGATTACCAAAAAACTGAATGGTGAAGAAGTTCTTCTTTTTGGTCTCTTCCACTGATTAAAATAAAGAGAATGCAGATAATAATAGTTATTATCACAAATGCTATATAATAGGGTATCTATCTACATTACAAATTCTGTAGATAACTTTTGTGCCAGGGATTATTCCACAGAATGTTTTCATTTTAATCAAAGGCTATATACTCAAGAACATGGCTAATCCAAAAGCAATACTAGCATGCTAATTTCAAGAATATACTTTTCAGCTTGTATAAAAATATAGCTGACATTTTAAAGGTCTTCCCTCCTCAGTATTTAGACACTCCTACTAGGTATTTTTGAGAATTAATGAGAAGACATTTGACAAATATTGAAAATGTCTCATAAAGAGGTGTTATAAAACATGCTTTTTGTTACCACTTCTCAAGTAATGGGAGACTTCCTAAAGAATAACAGTAGTAATTTTTTATGGAATACTTTGGTATTAATTATGGTATTAATTATGGAATACTTTGGTTCCTCATCCTAGTAACAACTCATTTTCATAAGTTTACTGTCTGGAACAGTTCACTACAATATCATCATTTATATTATTGACACATAGACAAATGACAGAAATAAAAAAGGATTTTAACAGGATAGTATAAACAACTGTACAATAGAATATATAACTGAGTTTAAATGGACAAGTTCCTAAAAACCTCCTTGAAATGATGACACTGATCAAGAGAAACAGAAGATGTCAAGTGAAGAGGCTGGAATAAAGAGACTGAATCAGTAATCAACAACTTCCCAACAAAAACCCCCCAGCACCAAACAGCTAGTGAATTCACCAAACATTTCAAGAAGAATTAAGGGGTGACTCTTAGGCATCATTATCAGTAAGCTTAGCTTCTCCTTTGCAAAAAAAAAAAAGAAGAATTAACACCAATCTTGTACAAACTCTTGCAAATAATGACAAGGAGAGAATGCTTCCTAACTCATTCTATGAAGCTAACATTACCCTAATATCAAAGCTAAATAAAGAGGCAATAAGAAAAAAAATTACAGGTCAATATCCCTTATGAATACAGATGCAAAAATCCTCAATTTAATGTGACCAAACCAAATCCTACGGTACATTAAAAGAATTAGACACTATGACCAAGTGGCATTTTTAGCAGGTATGCAATGGTGGTTCAATGTAAGAAAATGAATTAAGTAATATATTATTTAATAGAACAGAAGGGAAAAAAATCTCAATTGATGTAGAAATGGCATTTGAAAATATCCAGCAATGCTGCTGATAAAAGTACTTTGAAAACTAGGAATAGAAAGAAACTTTCTTAACATGAAAAAAGGCACATATGCAAAATAGAGAACTAAGGTCATGCACAATTGTGAAAGATGGGAAGATTTCCCCCTATGATAGAAAAATATAAGGATGCTCATTGATACCACAGTTACTCAACACTGTTATGAAAGTTCTAGCCAGATACTTCATCAAGAAAAAGAAATAAAGAAATCATGGAAAGGAAGAACTGAAACATCATATTTGGAGATGACATGATTCTCTATAGAGAAAAATCCTGAAAAAGCTACAACAAAGCTACTAGAGCAGAAATCAGTAGTATTTCTATATACCAGTAACTAACAATCTGAAGAGGAAATCAAGAAAGAAATTCCATTTAGAATAGCAAGTAAAAGAAGCAAATAACTAGGAATAAATTTAAGCCAGATGTAAACAATTTGCGCACAGAAAACTGTAAGGACATTGCTAAATAAATGTAAGTATATTCCCTCTTCATAGATTGGAAGACTAAATATTGTTAAGATGTCAATTCTGCCCAAAGTAATTTCCAGGTTCAACACCATCCTATCAAAATTCCAACAGCCTTCTTTGTAGAAATGCAAAAACTAATCATCAAATTCATATGGAAGGGGAAGAGGTTCCAAAAAGCCAAAGCAATCCTGAAAAAAAAAAAGAATGAAATTGGAAGATCTACACTTCCCAATTTTAAAACATTACAAAGCAAGAGAAATAAAACAGCATGTATATACACATAAGGAAACATATATAGACCAATGGGATGAAATTGAGGGTTCACACTCACATCTATGGCCACTTGATTTTTGACAAGGCTGCCAAGTACACTCAACGGGGACAGAATGGTTTCTTCAATAAATGGTGCTGAGAAAACTGGATAGGCATAAGTGAAAGAATGAAGGTGGACCCCTACCACATACCATGTATAAAAATTCAAATGGATCAAAGACCTAAACATAAGAACTAAAAGTATAAAATTTTTAGAAGAAATCAGGAAAGTATTGGCAGGAACTTCTATAAAGCAATTATTTCTTATACTTTATTCTAAAAGCACAGCTACAAAAGAAAAAAATAGAGAAAAGGAACATTATCTTATTTAAAAACATTTTTGTATCAAAGATCCTCATCATGGAAGTAAAAAGAAAGCCATAGACTGGGAGAAAATATTTGGAAATCACATATCTGATAAGCACTTAATATCTAGAATATAAAGAAATCCTGCAATTCAATAACTAAAGTATGAACAACATAATTTAAAAAAATGGGCAAACCACTTGAGTAGATATATCTCCAAAGAAGATATACAAATGGTCAAAAGCACATGAAAAGATGCTTAATATCCTTAGCCATTGGGGAAATGCATATCAAAACTACAATGAGATACTATTTTCATACCTACTATTAAGGAAAAATAACAAGTGTTGGAGAAGCAGAAACATAGGAACCCTTATTCATTGTTGGTGGGAGACAGTTTGGCAGTTCCTCAGAAAGATAAGTATAGAATTACCACATGGCCCAGAAATTCCATGTCTAGGTGTATACTCAAAAAATATATATACTCAAGCATATACATACTCAAAGAAGTGAAAGCAGGGACTCAAACTGTCATTTACACACTGATGTTGTTAGTGGCAACATTTACAACAGCCAAAAGATGGAAGCAATACAAATCTCAATGCACAGATGAATGGATAAAAAAATTGTAGTATCAACAATAGAATATCATTACACTGTAAAAAGGAATGAAGTTCTGATACATGTGATGACATGGACTAACCTTGAAGATATCATGTAAAATGAAACTGACACAAAAGGGCCAATATCGTATGATCTCAATGATATGAAACAATGAGATAAGCAAATTCATAGTCAAAAAATATAATATAGATTACCAGGAAGCAGTGTGGGCTAGAGAATGAGGAGTTCATGCTTAGTTGGTACAGAGATTCTGCTTGTGGAAATAGAAAGTTTTGGTAATGGATGGTAGTGATGGTAGCACAATATTGTGAATTTAATTAACACCATTGAATTATATATTTGAATGTGGTTAAAAGATTGAAGTTGTAAGTTGTATATGTGTAACTAGAATAAAATGTAAAAACAAACAGAAGTGTACAACATACATTAAACACTAATATAAACTATGGACTACAATCAATAGTATAATTATAATAATATTGTTTCATCAATTTTAACAAATGTACCACACTGATGCAAATGATACAAATGTTAATAATAGAGAAAACTGTGCACATGAGGGGGGGTTATATGGGAACTTCGTAATTTCTGCAGGATTCTTCTGCAAACCCACAAATTCTTTATTTTAAAAAAAAAGAATTTAGAACATATTTTGATCTGTATGAAAATAAAAACAACTACATATCAAAAATTTAGGTTGCAGCTATTTCCTTAATGGCAAATTTATTTAGAGCACTAAACATCCAAGTAGAAGAGAAGAAAGTCCTGAAATAAATGACCTAGTTTCTATCTTAAGAAAGTAGTAAAAGAAGAGCAAAGAAAGCAAAAGCAAGGAAACAACAAAGGTAAGGGCAGAAGTTCATTAAATAGAAAACAGAAAATCTTTAGTGAGAAATCAATAAATTAAAAAAGCTGGTACCTAACAAATGCTTGGAGAATCTCTTCCAAGCTTCGAGATATTTCTAATTGTCTATTAGATATCTCCATATGGATATCTTACTAACATCTCCCATTCAACATACTTAAAATTGATTTCAGTCACGCCCTGTGCTGGTTTGAAACTGTTATGTACCCCAGAAAAGCCATGCTCTTTCAATCCAGTCTTGAAGGAGCAAATCTATTGTTGAGTGGGACCTTTTGATTAGATTATTTCCATGGAGATGTGAACCACCCAGTGGGTGGGAACTTTTGATTAAGTTGTTTCCATGGAGATGAGACCCCACCTATTCAGGTCCTAATCTGCTTACTGGAGTCTTTTAAGAGGGAGACATTTTTAAGAAAGCACAGATGTTTAGAGCTGACACAGAGAGCAGTTGCTTGGAGAAAGACTGTCCTGAGAGATGCTAAGGAAGGACCTACAGGAGCTGAGACAGCCACTTTGAAACCAACCCAGGAGAGAAGGGCCAGCAGACATTACCATGTGTCTTCCCATTTGGCAGAGAAACCCCAGCTGTGATTGGCCTTTCTTGAGTGAAGGTATCCTCCTGTTGATGCCTTAATTTGGACATTTTCATGGCCTCAGAACTGTAAATTTGTAACCTAATAAATCCCCTTTGTAAAAGCCAATCCATTTCTGGCATACCCTATTCTGACAGCATTAGCAAACTGAAATACCCCAAAGCTATCTCTTCTATCACCACCGTCATAGCAGTTATTTAGCTCCAAAAATCTTTTAATTTTAAAACACTTTGTCAAATCCTATAGATGTTATTTCTAAAAGGACTCTTCTGTCCTTCGATTTTATCCACTAGTTTTGGTTCTCATTCCTTCTTGTGTGGACTATCGCAAATGTTCCATATTTTTTTCCCCTGCTTTGAATCTATCTGCTCTACTCTTTCCTTCATAGAAATTCAACTCTTATCACATAATTCTTCTGTTCCAATATGTCTGACTACCTACTGTATATCAAATTCTGTATAAACTTCCTAGTCAGACATTTAAGACCATTGTGAATCAGCAAAAAGAGCCAGGGACTTGAAGTCAGAACAATCTGTATTTAAGTCTTTGCTCTGCCAATTATCTACACTATGCTTTTGGAATCCCAAATTCTTTCCTTTTGGAATAGTAAAAATGGCAAATGTTGTACGTATGTCATAGAGATGCTGTGAGGATAAAATAATATATGTGAATGTGTATAAATTTAAAATACTATTATTATCAATATAAGAAATAGGGCAGCAGGATATATTTCTGTGTCTCACCACTTCCCTATACATGTACTACTATCTAGCTAAGATGGATGATTCACTACGTTCTGAACACAAATACTGCTTTCTTATGAAATTTTTTTCACCTTTTCTTCATTGAAAATTCTTTCTCCACAATTCCTATCAATCAAAGCTGTATTGGTTTTTTTCAAAGCCTGCCTCAATTGCCATTTCTTCAGGTGGGCCACAGTGGTTCAGCAGGCAGAGTTCTCACCTGTCATGCCAGAGACCCAGGTTCGATTCCTGGTGCCTGCCCATGCAAAGAAAAAAGCCATGTCTTCTATAAAAACTTAACCTATACCCCTCTTACTATGCTTTGTAGCACATCATATCATATATTACAATATCATATGCAATTATATTGTAGTTGTATATTATAATTAACTATCTTAGCATACTTTCCATTATAATTAATTCTCAGAATGTTCATTCATTTTTTCATGTAGTCATATATCATTCATTTATCCATTCAGTCTGAAATGCTTATATCCAGACAATATGCGTCCCACTATTGCAGATATGAGCAGATGTTTACTATGCTTCAATAGTTAAGTGCTACAATAAAGTTTATCTTCTAGGCCAATGAGAGCAAAGTTAAAGGATTTTATGGCCTCTTCTACCCTCCTTTCCCTAAGAAAATGATAAGATTCTTGGAGATAAAAAGTCATGTAATTCATTTATCCATTAATTCAAAAAATACTTACTGAAAGCCTATGCCAGGACTATACTAGGTGATAGGATACAGCAGTGAACAAAGGATAGTTTCAGCCTGTAAGGAGCTCACAATTCAGTAAGAACAGTTAAGTGTTCATTAAATATCTCTCAATACACCCAATCAGGTTTTTGCCTCCACCTCATCTCTGAAATTGCTCTTATCATGGTCATCAATGATGTCTATGTTGCTGGCCAATTTTCAATCACATTCGTTTTTTTCCACAATCTGTAGCACTTGACATAGTTGCCTACTTCTACTGCTTCAAAACATTTTTCCCCTGCTTTGAGACACCGTACTTATCTAGTTTTCTTCTTACTTTTGTGAATGTTCCTTCTCTATTTCCTTTATTGTCTCCTTTCATCTCCCTGACTTTTAAATATTAGAGTGTACCAGGTTCAATTCTTGAACTTCTTCTCCTTTCTATTTTTTTCTCTAAGTGATTGCATACAGTATGAGGCCTCTCATATTTAAATCTCCATCACAGACTTCTTCCTTGAATTACAAACACATGCCCAACTGTCTACTTGGTATCGCTACTTTTATGTCTAACAGAGATATAAAACATGCCCCAAAATATCAGTTCCTGATATTTTGTTTTCTTCAAAATCTGTGCTTCCAAGAATAGTCTTCCAAATTTCAGGTATAGTTTTATCCTTCAGGTAAAAATAAGTTAGGTAAAAAATTATGGAGTCATTCTTGACTCTTCTTTTTTCAATGCTACATTTTTCACCAGCAGTCTGTTGGATCTGTCTCAAAATATATTCAGAATATGAAAACTTTTCACTATCCCCACTGCTAATTTCTGATTCAGACCACTACCATCCCTTGCCTAGATTCATCCTTGCCCCTCCTTTGGTTTCTCTTAGCACAGCAGCTAGAGGATCTTGTTAAAATGTTTAGAACAGAACAAGTCACTCTACTATTCAGAAGTCTCCAATGGCATTCCACAACTGAAAATAAATGTCAAAGTCCTAACTATGAATTATAAGGTTCTATGCAACCTGGCTCTCCATTACCTCTCTGACCTTGTCTCCTCATTCACTTTACTCTAGTCACACTGATCTCCTGGTTGTTCTGTTAATTTCCCTGGCATGCTTCCATTCAGTTTAGGGCTGTAGCACTTGCTGTTGCCTCTGCTTGGATTGCTGTATCCCTCACATTAAGGCACTTATTCAATAAAGTCAGTTTTTCTGTAAAGTTTTCCTCGGATATCCTTTTAAAAGTTCAATTCTTCCTTCATCTGAGTACTTAATAACCACATCCCTACTTTACTTTTTCACTATTTAACTACTTAATTATATACAGTAACATAATATATATAACTATTTAATTATATAATATGTATATTTAACATAATATATTTATCTTCTTTATTGTCCATTCCCTTGCTCCCCACTAGAATATAAGCTCAAGAGGGCAGAGATTTTGTCTAAAATTTTCCTGATGTACCCAGGACCTAGGAAAATGTCTGGCACATAGTAGCAACCAAATATTTGTTAAAAGAATGAATGAAATGTACAATGAAGATAACTAAAAGGAAAAGATTTAACAGATCAAACAGTCATAAAACATATCTGATGAGACTACATCTTTCTTAAGAATTTTCAAAAAATGTGAAATTATGAAAAAAAAGTTAATCTTCTTTGGTTACTTTATTTTTAAAAATCCCACTATTTAATATAAATAGTAGTACGAATTGAAAAAAAACACTAAACTTGAGCTTTTGTTATAGACCTACACTTTCACAACTATTATGAAAAATGTTATTACAAATAAATGAAACAATCATATGCTAATTATATTTGAAAAGTAATAATTAATTCAAGTTTAATATACAACTCCTAGGTGCTCACCAGCACAGGTTACCTCTTCCCAACTAATGACGATCAGGTAAATAAGTAGGCAACATTCTATGAGATTGTAATGCCTGTTATTTATGGTTTCTATATTTCTCCCTTTTAAAATCTTAATTTATAATTTCAACCTAAATAATTCCTCATATATTGGTTCAGATTCATAGCAGTGATTGATAATCCAAAAAGACAGCAAAATAAGATAGTTTTATAGCAGGCAGGTTTTATTTTTTTTAAATAGTAATTAAATAATGAAATATCTGAATACAAATATAAAACTATACAATATTAAATGATAGCTACCACTAGCTATTTTCCTGATTTAAAGTTGGAAACTGAAAAACCAATTAAAAGGAATCATCCATAGAGTTAACGATTTTCTTCAGATCATAAAATTATACACTTGATTTTGTCTAGTGTTCGTTTGCTAGAAAAGACAGCTAAGTAAATACTGCCCCCTAGCAATATCAAGAAAGAATACTAATATTTAGCATTTCATGTGGTCTTTTCATTTATCAAGTTTAGAACTATCAATAGGAAAAACAAAGGGAGAGGCTCATTAAGTTGATTGTGAAGAGTAGAATATTATGGTCCAAAAATACGCAAATATACAAAATGATAATTGAAAGGGGAATTTTTTTAATGCAGTGCATTAAATTGTGTCTTCCCCAAGCTAACTATAGGATTTATTAAACATTTTACCTAGTTTCATTAATGGAAGATGAGCTTAAATTCTGTAATTAAAGTATTTTGTCCTTTTTAAAAAGTGTATCTATCTCTTTTAGCCTATCAATCTTTTTACTGGATCTACTTCATTTGGAAATAATTTCAACAATTTTACTTTGAGGCCCAAGACAATTAATCCCCAGTCTCAGGCTCTGCTGTCTAGCCTCTCAGGGCCTGAACACTGAATCGGGTCTGCAAGAGTCCTGATCCAAGTTCCTATCTGTCACCTGTGCCATGTGGGAGGTGTTTGCATCAATGCCTCAAGTCAAAATGGAGTTGAAGTACCAGAATATTCAAGTTTCCTCTGCCCTACAGCTGATTTAAGATGAGGGTCAAGTTCATTTCAAATAAACGATTAATGACTAGTTAGTAATTGGTTGTATTTTTAATATACTATTGATTACCCTCAATCTCATGTATTTGCTTTAGAGCTGACATTGTATAGTTTCTCAACTTATTGGCAAATAATTTAACTCAAATTTTTGATCCTTTTTGCAAGTTTGCACCTGAAATTTGAGTAATTTGAAGTGCTAGGATACTTTATTCTTGTCATATGTTCTTCCTCTCAAAATGAAAATAAAACTTGGCCCAAAAAGTCTGTGCTATGATGAAATGGCCAAAATAATTTGTATGAATGGGGATAATTTCTATGACTAAATTTTCAGAAGAAAAGCAATTAATCCTTAAAGAGAGTGAGAAACATGAGACATTTCCATAGAAGGGAGGCAACAGGATTTGCATTTTCAAGTGTAGATTCTCCATGGGGAGGCCATGTTGCTTTGAATTAAACAGAGAGTAGGGGATGCTTTTGAATCCTCTATCAGGCAGTGTATTTGAGCCCTGTAAAAGGCAGCCCTAAAGGTGTCAGTGACCTCCAGTGAACCAGCTGCCAAACTGGTGATGTGTGGTAGACAAATGTTCACCAATTACTGAACTAGTCAGCTAGTGTTCATAGAAGATTGGGAAGCAGAATGTGCATGCTCAGCTCCAGGACCTGGAAGTGCATTCCATCAACATAGGGCATGCAAAACTGAACTCACTGTTTTATCTCCACTTGCTTATTCCCATTCTTGGTAACTTTAAAAGGCTTTACTTCTGCATAATTTTCACTAAGCTGCTTAGACTACTTTCCTTTGAACAATATAGCATCGATGAGGCTCACTTTGTCAAGGAATTATTAAAATGGCAGGCAATACCTCTAAATCTTAGTCTTATATTTAAATGGATTTAATGATCCACACTAGCACTACCTACTGCAGGTAGCAGCTCTCCAAATGCTAATGAAATAGTAAAGTTGATTGCACAAATGAAATCTCAGACTGTGAGTGGTCAGATGACAGTATCTTAGATGGATCGTCTCAAACATAAGAACCAAAGAGAGAATATGTAAATATGGAATTCTCATCCAATTAGTCATACAATGGAAAGGACTTTGCCATGCAATATTTTGCAATAGTAACCTGGAACATCTCATTTGGCTAAAAGGGTATATAAGAGTAATCTTTTATTTTTTAATGATGATTCTGCATCACAAGTTGACACAGTTTGTAACTGGACAAATGCTAAAAATAGGCGTTTACAAAATGATTGGAAGAAAAGAGGTGAGGTAGAAATGAAAAAATCACTGTGCTCTAATCAGTGTGTACAAATCTAAAACTGAAAATATTTTTCAATTATGAACAAAAATTATTGCTTTTTGCCAACAAAATTATGAGCCCTGTCAAAGTTTTGTTTTGAAGATTATGTTTTGATGATACAAGTACAAGAAGAATAATTAGGAGTAGAAACGATGACTTAGAAACTATTAAAGATGTACTTGAAATCCAGTCAGTATTTATAAGATGGATATGTTCCAGTTCATATATGACACACAAACAGTAAGTTCAAAGGACATTGCACATTTCCTATATATATACATATACATATACATATACATACATACTTTCAAAACCAGGAATATATGGGATAAAATTTTGGCTTTGTTATATTTAAATTTCATTAAATTTTTAATTAAAATAGGTTTTCACTACTCCATTATTCTACTTTTCAAATCATTATTAAAATGCCTTAAATATCAAAATAATTTAAACAGTCCATTGGACCCAGATGATAAATGGTTAGTTTTCTTCTATTTATTACATATTTTGCAGGTCATGATTTCCCTAAAAAAAAAAACCCAAACAAACAAACTTAAAAAAGTAACTGTATTAACTTACCTACTCTTATTTATTTTTCTTTGTCTTAAAATAGTGAGCTAAAAATATAAGCTGGAAATCAATAATAAAATCACGTGGACAATGTAATGGTTCTGATATCTAAATGACCGATTAGTGGGAGGATCAGCTATACTTCCAAAGTACCTTTCAATTATCTCATTGAATACTAAAACAACTTTTTAGGATTTATGAAAGTACTTTAAAATCAAGCAAATGAAAAAGTTTAAAATTTGAAGTGGCAGGAAATCTCACATAATTCACAAAATCAAGAGAGACTTTATTGTACCGTCCTTCCTCTGGCAAAGTATTTGTTAACTGATACAGAAAAATAATGTATCAATTATAGCCGGTAACATAATGCTTTCCTAAATGTTAAGTCATATTAATATAACGAAAGAAATAGTGTAACATCATCAGACTCTGTATAATAAAGTAAAACAATATCACCATTAACAGCTAACCTCTTACCACATACTGTGTGCCTCGAGCTATGTTCAGCAGTTTGCTCATTTAAACATTATGATAAACCTATATGGTAAGAATTATTATTATCTACAGTAATGGTAAGAGGACTGTAGGTAAGAGAAACTAACTTAACTAAGAGCCCAAATCAGAACCTTACCAATTTAACATCAGTGTATATGCTCTCTATAACAGCTTCTTCAAATTGTGGTTGCAGAGCACGGGAGTCCTCAAGACACACATGACACAAATCAAAATTAGTTTCAAAGAAACACTAACATGTTATTTGTTCTTTTTACTGTGTTAATTTGTGCTAATGGATAAAACTGTTGGCACCTTAGTACTAATCAAGGCAATATGACCAAAACACGTTAGTAGTCATTGTTTTTGTGTGGAGCAGTAGAAATTATTAATTTTATTAAGTATATTTTTAATAGTTTGCGAGACAAAATGGGAGATAAGCACAAAATACTTCTGCTGTGTACTGAAGCACAACGATGGTCTTGAGAAAAATCACTTGTGTAATCATTTGAACTGTGAGGTGATGTAGCCACTTTTTAAAGGGAATATTATATTACTTGAATGAATGACAGACAATGATTTTCAAGCATGTATATTTAGCAGACATTTCTTGAAAATAAATGAAGTGAGACTATCATTTTGAGGAAAAAAAATTTGTTTTTAGGTGCAGATTAGAACTTTAGAGAACTTTATCTGTCACCATAAGCTTGGTGGCTTCTCTAATACCTAAGACTTTCTGGATGAGAATAGTGGTGTGATTTTTAAAAATTAAAGTGGTTGAAAATTTACAAAAAAATCATTTAGAAAATACAGAGTTCAAATACATGCCCCCGCCCCCCATCCACAGTTTTCTCTATGATTAACATCTCTCTTTCATTAGTATGGTAACTGCTACAATTGATGTACCAATATTATTATATTTATATTGTTAACTCAAGTCTATAGATTATACTAGGGTTTACCCTTTGTGTTGTGCAGTTCTGTAGGTTTTTAAAATTTTTATTGTGGTAACATACAAACAACATAAAATTTCCCATCTTAACCACATTCAAGTATACAATTTAGTGTTCTTAATTACATTCATTATGTTGAGCTACCACCACCATATATCAGCAAAACACTTCCATCACCCCAAAACAAAACTATTTATCAATTAAGTATTGACTCCTCATTTCTACTCTGAAATCTGCCTTGGACAGGTTTAGAAAAAAACTGTATTCTAATTTTTGAATTAGATGCTCAAATTATTTAATATGAGTACGATCACATAATATTTGTCTTTTTGTGTCTGGCTTATTTTACTCAACATTCTGTCTTCAAGGCTCACTGTATATATAATACAACTTCATTCCTTTTTACTGCTGAATCATATTCCAGTGTATGGATATACCACATTTTGCTTATCTATTAATTTGCTGATGGACACTTGGGTTGCGTTCAACTTTTGGCAATGTGACAAACGCTATTATGAACATCAGAGTACAAATATCTGTTCAAGTCTCTGCTTTCAATTCTTTTGGGTACACACTTAGAAGTGGGATTGGTGGGTCATATGGTAATTCTATACTCAACTTTCTGAGGAACCACCAAACTGTTTTCCACAGCAGTTGCACCATTTTATATTCCCATCCACAATCTACAAGGATGCCTCTTTTCCACATCCTTGCCAACACTTTGTATTTTCCATTTTTAAAATACTAGTCATGCTGTGAGTGTGAAGTAGTATCTCACTGTGGTTTTTAGTCACATTTCCCTGATGGCTAATGATGTTCAGAATATTTTTATGTACTTATTGATGACTGCTATATATATATTTTTGAGAAATGTCTATTCAAGCTTTATGGTAAGTTTTAAAATTGGTAAGTATGAATCCTCCAATTTAGTTCTTTTCTAAGCTGGTTTTGGTTAATATGGGCTAATTACCCTTCTATATGAATTTAATGATTGGCACTTTCATTTCTGCAAAGAAGGCTATTGGGATTTGGATCAGGATTGTATTGAATCTGTAAATTTCACTGGGTAGAACTGACATCTTAGTATTTAGTCTTCAAGCTATGAACAAAGAATGTCCTCCCATTTATTTAGGTCTCTAATTTCTTTCAGCAATAGTTTGTAGGTTTCTATGTACAAGTTCTTTACATCTCTGTTAAATTTGTTTTTGGATATTTGATTCTTCTAGTTGGTAGTATAAATGGATTTTTTTCTTGCTTTCCTTTTCAGATTGTTCATTACTTATCTATAGAAACACAAATGATGTTTGAGTGTTGATTATGTACTCTACCACTTAGCTGAAATGGTTTATTAGCTCTAGTAGCTTTATTGATGTTTCTGGATTTTCTATAAAAAGGATCATGTTGGGCCACGGTGGCTCAGCAGGCAGAGTTCTCACCTGCCATGCAGAAGACCCGGGTTCGATTCCCGGTGACTGCCCATGAGAAAAAACAAAACAAAACAAAACAAAAACAAAAAATGATCATGTTAACTGAAAATAGGGAAAGTTTTACATCTTCTTCTCCAATTAGGTGGCCTTTTTTATTTTTTTAAACTTTTTTTATTAATTAAAAAAATTAACAAAAAAACATTGATATCATTCCATTCTACATATACAATCAGCAGTTCTTAATATTATCACAGTTGCATATTCATCATTTCTTAGAACATTTGCATCGATTTAGAAAAAGAAAGAAAAAGAAAAGACAGCAGAAAAAGAAATAAAATGATAATAGAGAAAAAAAGATTATACATACCATACCCCTTACCCCTCGCTTTCATTTACCACTAGCATTTCAAACTGAATTTATTTTAACATTTGTTCCCCCTATTATTTATTTTTATTCCATATGTTCTACTCTTCTGTTGATAT
>PVIY010034807.1:0-26817 GCA_004026745.1 Myrmecophaga tridactyla
TTGGGCGTGCACAGCAGCACTCTATTGTAAAATGGAAATGGTATATACGAGATAGAGCCAGAGCAGGTCCTGAAGGCACAAGTAAGTTACATGAAGAAGTGGCGCAAATGCCCATGGTTTCCACTCCTACCACATTACCTTCTCTTTCCCAGACCAGAGCTATGGCCTCTTGGGGAGTTCCTTACAGTGAATTGACTGACGAAGAGGAAACTTGGGCCTTGTTTACAGATGTTTCCGCACAAAATGCAGGTACCACCGAAAGTGAACAGCTGCAGCACTACAACCCCTTTCCAGGATGTCCCTGAAGGACAGTGGTGAGGGGAAATCCTCCCGGTGGGCAGAACTTCGAGCAGTGCACCTGGCTGTTCATTTTGCTTGGAAGGAGAACTGGCCAGAGGTACATTTGCGTACTGACTGATGGGCTGTTGCTAATGGTTTGGCTGGATGGTCAGGGAATTGGAAAGAGCATGATTGGAAAATTGGTGACAAAGAGGTCTGGGGAAAAGGTATGTGGGATGACCTTTCTGAGTGGGCTAAAAACATGAAGATATTTATGTCCCATGTGAATGAGCACCAGAGGGTGACTTCAGCAGTGGAAGGTTTTAATAATCAAGTGGATAAGATGACCCGTTCTGTGGATACCAGTCAGCTTCTTTCCTCAACAACTCATTTCATTGCCCAGTGGGCTCATGAACAAAGTGGCCATGGCAGAAGGGATGGAGGTTACGCATGGGCTCAGCAACATGGACTTCTGCTTACCAAGACTGACCTGGCTGCAGCCACTGCTGAGTGCCCGATCTGCCAACAGCAGAGACCCACACTCAGCCCCCAATATGGCACCATTCCCTGAGGTGATCAGCCAGCTACATGGTGGCAGGTTGATTACATGGAACCACTTCCTTCATGGAAGGGGCAGTGATTTGTATTAACTGGAATGGACACATACTCTGGATATGGGTTTGCTTTCCCTGCACGCAATGCTTCTGCCAAAACTACCATCCATGGACTTACAGTATGCCTTATCCATCATCATGGTATTCCACATAGCATTGCTTCTGATCAAGGAACCCATTTCACAGCAAATGAAGTGCGGGAGTGGGCACATGCTCATGGAATTCTCTGGTCTTACCATGTTCCCCGTCATCCAGAAGCAGCTGGATTGATAGAATGGTGGAATGGCCTTTTGAAAACTTAATTATGGTGCCAAGTAGGTGGCAATTCCTTGCAGGGCTGGGCTGTTGTTCTCCAGGAATCTGTGTATGCTCTGAATCAGCGTCTACTGTATGGTGCTGTTTCTCCCATAGCCAGGGTCCATGGGTCCAGGGACCAAGGGGTGGAAATGGGAGTGGCACCACTCACTATTACCCCTAGTGATCCACTGGGAAAATGTTCGCTTCCTGTCCCTGCAATCTTGAGCTCTGCTGGTCTACAGGTTTTAGTTCCAGAAGTAGGAGTGCTTCCACCAGGAGAAACAACAATGATTCCATTGAATTGGAATCTAAGACTGCCACCTGGTCACTTTGGGCTACTCATGCCCCTGGATCAAAAAGCCAAGAAGGTGATTACTTTACTGGCTGGAGTAATTGATCCTGACTATCAGGGGGAAATAGGACTGCAACTACACAATGGAGGTAAGGAGAGTTTTCCTGGAATATAGGAGATCCCCTAGGGCATCGCTTAGTATGACCATGCCCTGTGATTAAAATCAATGGAAAACTGCAACAACCCAATCCACGCAGGACTACTGCTCTAGTCTACCAAAGCTGCAAAGAATGCAACACATCAGAGATGGATTGGCTTTTAATAAAAGGGGATTTATTTAGTTAAAAATGTATAGTTCTTCAGAGGAAAGGCAGCTAACTTTCAACTGAGGTTCTTTCTTACATGGGAAGGCACAGGGTGATCTCTGCTGGCCTTCTCTCCAGGCCTCTGGGTTCCAATGACTTTCCCCAGGGTGATTCCTTTCTACATCTCCAAAGGCCTGGGCTGAGCTGCGAGTGCTGAGATGAGGTATGCTGAGCTGCTTGGGCTGTGCTACGTTGAGCTCTCTCATTTAAGCACCAGCCAATTAAATCAAACATCATTCACTGCAGCAGGCACGCCTCCTAGCCGACTGCAGATGTAATCAGCAACAGATGAGGTTCACGTACCATTGGTTCATGCCCACAGCGACAGAACTAGGCACCTTCACCTGGCCAAATTGACACCTGAATTTAACTACCACACGTCCACCCCTTGTCAACTTGGTAACTACATACGTCATCTTAAACAATATTAAGGTGCAAAAAATTCTCTTCTAGCTGTGGATCTATAAATCTCAAAACAACTTATCTGATGCAATATGCAAAGGAGGACATTCACAGGGTACAGTTTTTCATTTCCAAAGGGAGGAATAGGAAGGAATACAGGAGTCAGGAGTCACAAGACCCAAACAGTTCTGAAAACCTACAGGGCAAACACCATTGGATTTCAAAGTCCGAAAGTCATTTATCCTTTAGCTTTAGGAAGTGGCAGTCCCACCCTTTCCAAGGGCCTATGCAGTGGCCCACCTCTTTCTGAATCAACCTCGGGGGACATTAAGGAGATCACCTTTTTCTTGGCTCCACCCTCTCCAGGCATCGGGACCACACCCAGGCTCTCTGCCATTTCCAGGGCACACGCTCAACCCCTCCATGTGGTGGCAGTCAGGCTTTCCCCAGTCCCCAAGGAGCATGCTGTATCTTTTCCAAGGCCTGAGGAGACACAACTCTTCCACTGCAGCCAGGTGTGAGGCTCATCCTCTCCATGTATATGGGTGGGTCCACTCTCCTGGCCGAGGTTTCTTGGCTTCAGACCTGAGGTTCCATGGTTCTCCCTCTGCCAACTCCAATTTGTCCCTTTTGTGTCCCCCTTTGTCCAGATTGGCAGTGGTTTCATTTACACCAACAGTTTCTTCAAGCACGCCAGGATTTCTCAATCATTCTCTTCACAGTTCCTCCAAAATCTTCCCCTTATCCATCCAAAAGGCTGGTCCAACATGTCTGATATTTGCAAACTACAGCAGCACCCCACTCCTGGTACCAAATCTGTTCTGGTCTAACAAAGCTGCCAGAATGCAGCACACCAGAGATGGGTGGCTTTTAATAAAAGGGGATTTATTTATTTAAAAATGTATAGTTCTTCAGAGGAAAGGCAGCTAACTTTCAACTGAGGTTCTTTCTTACATGGGAAGGCACAGGGTGATCTCTGCTGGTTTTCTCTCCAGGCCTCTGGGTTCCTACAGCTTTCCCTGGGGTGATTCTTTCTGCATCTCCAAAGGCCTGGGCTGAGCTGCGAGTGCTGAGATGAGGTATGCTGAGCTGCTTGGGCTGTGCTACATTGAGCTCCTCATTTAAGCACCAGCCAATTAAATCAAACATCATTCATTGCAGCAGGCACGCCTCCTAGCCAACTGCAGATGTAATCAGCAACAGATGAGATTCATATACCATTGGCCCATGTCCACAGCAACAGAACTAGGCACCTTCATCTAGCCAAGTTGACACCTGAATCTAACTTACATGACTACCATTAGCTTTGAAACTTCAGGAATGAAGGTTTGGGTCACCCCACCAGGCAAAAAGTGCATGGCCAGCTGAAGTGCTTGCTGAGGGTAAAGGGAACATGGAATGAGTAGTGGAAGAAAGTAATGATCAATATGAACTACAACCACGTGATCAGTTACAGAAATGAGGACTGTGATCGTGTGGATATTTCTTCCTTGCTTTCTAATTAGTATCTATGTATTTATACATAAATCAAACATCTTTGTTTTCCTCTTTATTTTATCCCCTTTATTGTATGACATAAGCTGTTTTGTTCATATTATAGCATTTAAGTTGTAAGATATCAAGTGTGCTGGTTTGAAAGGAGGTATGTCCCCTAGAAAAGCCATGTTTTAATCTAAATCCCATTTCGTAAAGACAGAATAATCCCTATTCAATACTGTATGTTTGAAACTGTAATTAGATCATCTCCCTGGAGATGTGATGTAATCGAGAGTGGTTGTTAAACTGGATTAGGTGACGACATGTCACCATCCATTTGGGTGGGTCTTAATAAATTTCTGAACTTAAAAGAGGAAACATTTTGGGGAACGAAGGAGATTCAGAGAGAGCAGAGCAGAACGACATAGCCACAGGAAGCAGAGTCAACCAGCCAGCGACCTTTGGAGGTGAAAAAGGAAAATGTTTCCCGGGGAGCTTCATGAAACAGGAAGCCAGGAGAAGTAGCTAGCAGATGATGCCATGTTTGCCATGTGCCCTTCCAGATGAGAGAGAAACTCTGACCATGTTCACCATGTGCCTTCTCACTTGAGAGAGAAACCCTGAACTTCATCGGCCTTCTTGAACCAAGGTATATTTCCCTGGATTCCTTAGATTGGACATTTCTATAGACTTGTTTTAATTGGGACATTTTCTCAGCCTTGGAACTGTAAACTTGCAACTTATTAATTTCCCCTTTTAAAAAGCCATTCCATTCCTGGTATATTGCATTTTGGCAGCTAGCAAACTAGAACATCAAGTTTAAGAGTGAATATTACCCAAGGACTTGCACCCTATTCTGGAGAGATTTAATGTGTTTCTAGTTCTATGCAGGACAATTGAGTATTTTTAGGTATGGAAAAAATGCATCCGTTATTGTTTTCTATTTAGAGATTAAGTATGGTTTAAGGTGATGTGTATAGCTGCCAAGCTGACAAGGGGTGGACTGTAATGGTCAGGTTCATGTGTTAAATGGCCAGGTGGTGGTGCCCAGTTGTCTGTTGACAAGCACTGGCCTGTCTGTTGCTATGAGGACATTTCATGGACTTAAGTCATGTCCATGCTGGCGGTATCCACAGCTGACTGCATTTGCAATCAGCTAAGGGAGTGTCTTCTTCAATGAGTGACACTTAATCTAATCACTGGGAAGCTTTTAAGGAGGACTCAGAAGAGACAATCAGTCTTCCTGCTTCAGCCAGCCAGCCTCTCCTGAGAGTTCATTGGAGCTGCCAGCTTGTGGCCCATCCTACAGACCTTGAACTCTGCATCCTCATGGTTACATGAAACGTTTTAATAAATTTTATATTTAAAGATATCTGCTGCTGATTCTGTTTCTCTAGAGAACCCTAGGAAATACAAGTAGTTTTGATGTGCATTTCCCTAGTAGCTAGTAATGTTGAGATTTTTTTTTTTTAAATAGGCAGGCACCAGGAATCGAACCCGGGTCCTCTGGAATGGCAGGCGAGTATTCTTGCCTGCTGAGCCACCATGGCCCGCCCATATTGAGATCTTTTCATGTGCTTTGTGTGTGTGCACTCACAGTGTGGTGAGGTCACATTTTAGTCTTTTTCCATGTGAATAGTGAATATCCTGTTAACACAGCACAATTTGTTGAATGTTTTTTGTTTTGGTGCATGGGCCAGAAATTGACTCCCACATGGCTGGTGAGCATTCTACCACTGAACTACCTGTGCACCCCTTCATGTTTCAGCCATTTGTATATCCTCTTTGGAGAAATGTCTACTCAAGTCTTCTCCCCATTTTTAAATTGGGTTGTTTGTCTTTATTGTTGAGTTGTAGGATTTTTTAAATATATATTGTGGATATTAAACCTTTTCTGGATATGTCATTTCCAAATATTTTCTCCCATTGAGTAGGTTGTCTTTTCACTTTCTTGACTAAGTCTTGATGCACTACAGTTTTTAATTTTGAGGAGGTCCCATTTATCGATTATTTTCTTTCATTTCTTGTGCTTTGGATGTAAAATCCAAGAAACCATTCCCTACCTTAAGATCTTGAGGATGTTTCCCTACATTTTCTTCTAGGAGTTTTAGAGTCCTAGGTCTTTGATCTATCTTGAATTAATTTTTGTATATCATGTGAGATAGAGGTCCTCTTTCATTCTTTTGCCTATGGATAACCAGTTCTCTGGGCACCATTTGTTGAAGAGAGTATTCTTTCATAGTTAAGTGGACTTGGCAGCCTCAATAAATATGGAACACTTCACAAATTTGCATGTCATCCTTGCACAGGGGCCATGCTTATCTCTGTACCATTCCAATTTTTTAGATCATGTGCTGTGGAGGCGAGCACTCCTCATAGTTTCCTACCACACATTGGGTTTCCCTACAATTGTCACCTCCTCTGAGAAGGCTTCCCCAACACCATAACTACCTCCTAGTTATTCTCTTGCCTCGCCCTGTTTTATTTCCTCTGCAGCACTCAGTATTAGCAGAAGTCATTTTATTTTTATTTACTTTCTTGGTTACTTATGTTTACCCACCCCATCCTTACCCCCACATAAGCCCCTCATCTGTCTTGTTACCTGATTTCACTCCACCCCTAGCAGATTGGTAATAGTCATACATTTTTTTTTCAAGATTGAGTAATGTATGATGTTTATTTATATTCTAGTAACAAGCATACATGGTTTTAAAAAAATCACTTCAAAGGATTCTGAAGACTATAAAATGCAAATAAATCTCCCCTTGACCAAAATGCCTTCTTTAAAATTCCCCATTTTCCCCAAATCTTGTCAAGTCTGGATATTATTAATGGGATTTTGTTTGTTTGTTTCAGATTTTTATTATGGCGACATAATACAACATAAAATTTCCAACTTAAACCACTTTCAAGTATACAATTTGGTGGTGTGAATTACACTCACAATGTTTTGCTACCATCACCACCATCCATCACCAAAACTTCTCCATCACCTTAAACAGAAACTCTTACCCATTAAATACTAACTCCCTGTGCCCCACCCCCATCCCTGCCCCAGTCATCTGAAACCTACTTCCCACATCTTCGAATTTGCACATTCTATTCATTTCATATGTGTCATCATACAGTATTTGTCCCTCTCTGTCTGCCTTATTTCACTCAACATGATGTCTTCAAGGTTCATCCATATCATTCCAGGTTCCAGGACATCATTCCTTTTTATGGCTGAATAATGTTCCATTGCATGAATATTCCACATTTTCTTTATCCATTCAACCATTGATGAATATTTGGGTTGCTTCCACCTTTTAGCTATTGTGGATAAACCTGCTATGAACATCGGTGTGCAATATCTGTCTGAATCCCTGCTTTACTTCTTTTGGGTACATACCAAGAAGTAGGATTGCTAGGTGTGCTGGTTTGAAAAGATGTATGGACCCTAGAAAAGTCATATTTTAATCAAAATTCCATTTCATAAAGGTAGACTAATCCCTATTCAATAGTGTATGTTTGAAACTGTAATCAGATCATCTCCCTGGAAATGTGATTTAATCAAGAGTGGTTATTAAGCTGAATTAGATGACAACATGTCTCCACCCATTTGGGTGGGTCTTGAGAAGTTTCTGGAGTCCTATAAAAGAGGAAACCTTTTGGAGAACAGGAGATTCAGAGAGAGCAGAGCAGAACGACATAGCCATGAGAAGCAGAGTCCACCAGCCAGCAACCTTTGGAGATGAAGAAGGAAAATACCTCCCAGGGAGCTTCATGAAACAGGAAGCCAGAAGCTAGCAAATGATGCTGTGTTTGTCATGTACCCTTCCAGATGAGAGAGGAACCCTGACTGTATTCACCATGCGCCTTTCCAGATGAGAGAGAAACTCTGACTGTGTTTCCCATCTGCCTTTTCACTTGAGAGAGAAACCCTGAACTTCATTGGCCTTCTTGAACCAAGGTATCTTTCCCTGGATGCCTTTGACTGGACATTTCTATAGACTTGTTGTAATTGGGACATTTTCTCAGCCTTAGAACTGTAAATGAGCAACTTATTAAATTCCCTTTTTAAAAAGCCATTCCATTCCTGGTGTATTGCATTCCGGTAGTTAGCAAACTAGAATACTAGGTCTTATAGTATGATATATATATTTTAATCCATCTGCATGCAAAAAAATGACAACGCTAGCTTTTAAATTTGAATAACTCTGGGCGGCTGCCGTGGCTCAGCAGGCGGAGCTCCGACCTGCTGTGCTGGAGGTCTGGAGTTCGATCCCTGGTGCCTCCTGCCCATATGCAAATTAAAAAAATTTTTTGAATAACTCTGATTATTAGTATAGTTTAGTGCCTTCTCTTATGTTTGTCATGGACGTTTCTTTTGTGATTTGCCTTTGAGTAATTTTGACCTTTTTTTTTTTTTTTAATTGGGTTATCTGTATTGGGTCACTGTCCTTTCTTGTTGATTAGCAGGAGTTCTTTATTTATGATGTATAGCAATCCATTGTCAATTACATAGTTTGCACATATTTTCTTTCCATTCTGTTGCTTATTTTTTAACAATCTCTTTGTTAGTACAGCTTTATTTTGTCTCTCTCTCTTTTTTTAATACTTTTGTTGAATGAATGTAAGTGAAAGGGGTAGCCTTTGGAGAAATGAGGCTGGGGGGATACAAAGACTTTTAGAATCCACCCCTAGAGAGAAAGGTGGACCAGTCCCACTCAATGATAAGTACTAACATGTGTTAGTCACTTATCATGGGCCAGATGAAAACCTGAGCATGTCACACCCTTGCAAGGGAACCCCAGAAGGCCTGGGACTTCTGTCGGCCTGCTTCACAGGGCTGGGTATACAGGAGATGCTCAATAATATTTGTCAAGTTAACTCACTGGACATTAACAGTAATCCTGGAAGGAACTTCCTGTTGTTTTCTTCCGATTATTTATATTTTTATAGCAGAGTTTCTGAGATATTTCACACACCATACAATTCACCTTTTAAAATGTATGATTCAGGGTGCATGCGCGGTAGAATGCTCGCTTTCCATACGGGAGACCCAGATTCGATTCCCAGACCATGCATGCAAAAAACAAAACAAACAAACAAAAACAATGGAACTAAATTGTATGATTCAATGGCTTTTAGTATATTCACAGTTATGTGGCAATCACCATGATCCATTTTAGAGCATTTTTAGCACCCAAAAAGAAAACCCACACCCTTTAGCCATCACTACCTACCTCTCATGTGTTTCTTATTATTTGTGTGTGGGTGTGTGGGTGTGAACTAGATCATGCAAATATGAGTGCAAAAAAGGCATTTGCCTTGTTTAAATACTACTACTAATAATACTGGTAATTAAGTGACAGTCTCCAGTCTGGGACACTTTTGCCAAGGCCTTCGAAGCTCCTTGCCCCCCTTCTACCCACCGCATACTCTTTCTCCTGCCCCAAAGTCAAACCCTCTCCTAAGTCTTACATTAATGATTTTCTTGCTTGCATTTATTCTTTTACCACCCAGGATTATATCCCTAAGTAATACATTGTTTATCATTCTTGTGTTTGGACCTTGTAAAAATGGGCTCATTCTGTGTTTATTTTTTGATTACTTATTTCTAATATTCCCTAATATTAATTTTTAGATGCCTGTGGATGTGGGAAGCAATGGTTCATTTGTTTGGGGGATACTGTTAGATTATCCCCAATGCACAGATGAGGAAAATGAGGCACAGATAGTGAAGGAAGCTGCCCAAAATCACACAGGTAGAGCCGAGATTTGAACAAGCACCCAACATGTTACTTCCTTGTAACTACACTCTCCACCTCACAATTGAAAGGATTGCTCTCAGGGCTGGGCAGTATCCTTGTCCCTGCCTTCCTCCCCTTGTTTCCCCCTGGTGACAGAAAGCTCACTACCTACCAGGGGGACCTGCTGACCCTTCCCACTTTCTCTAGCCAGGGCTGCTTTGCGAGTAGGGGAGCCTTAGTACTTTGCTCGATGTCTCTCAAGAAGAGCCAAGTACGACTGAGTGGTTGGGAGACTAGGCTGGAGCAGGCCCTCCAGATCCACTTTCTACCCTTCTCCACTCTGTGCTGCACCCAGGAGTCTGACCCCAGGGTCTGCATTCCCCAGACTCCCTTCTCCAGCTGCAGACCAGGTTCTGCCACGAGAGAGGTCCTGGAGATGGGTAGTGGATATTTACACGCCAGCTCTTTCCTTGATGGGCCTCGGATTGATTGTGCTCCTCAGTCTCAGGGGCCACAGGCTTCCCCAGAACCCCCTAACAGCCCCAGGTGCTGCACCAGGAAATCCTCCCAGGCCCACAGCCGCCCTTGGAAGCTGTCCTCGGTTTCCAGCTGGAGTGAGCCAGCTCTCTCCTGAAGGGGACCAGCTGCAAGGGCCCCCTCGCCCAGAAGCCACCCCACTGGATCTGCCCAAATCATCAGCGCTGCAGAGAGCCTTGGAGATCACAGAGCAGCCCACCCATTTCCCAGATGGGAAACAGACTGCAAATTGTGATCTACCAGCAACGCAGTGAGGAGTGGACAGGCAAGAGTATTTGGGTTTGGCTTTTTGCAAGGTGTTGTAGAAATAATATCCAGCTCCGTTCTCAGCACTGAATGGATTAACTCAGTGGTTCTCAAATGTTTTGGCCTCAGGACCTCTTTATGCTCTTACTGAAGACCCCAAAGAGTTTCCATTTGTGCTTCATCACCTACCAAAATTCACCATATTAGACATTAAAATTGAGAATCTTAAAAAATAACATTCATTTTAAAAATAGCAATAATGACCCAATAACATATTTAGTATCAATAGCATATTTTATGAAAAATAACTATATATCCCAATACAAGAAAATTTAGTGAGAAGCATGGTGTTATTTTTACATTTTTGTAAAACTCTTCAAGGTCTGGTGCAACAGAGGATGGCTGGACCCTCGTAGCTGCCTCTGCATTGTGTCTGCAATGATACCATCCTCCAAGCAGCTTCTGAAAAACTCCACTTTTCACTCTTGAGAGAAAGAAGTGAAGACATGCTTCTCCCTGTTAGAAGGAAAATAGGTTTGACCAAGCAGATCCCCTGAGAGGGTCTCCAAGATGTTCTCTTTTAATCCTCCCAGTAGGGGGATTCATTTTACAAAGGAGAAATCTGGGCTCAGAGAGGTGAAGTTATTCTCCCAGAGTCACCCAGCCTGTGAAGTGGCAGAGCCTGGGCTTGAACTTCTGCAATTAGGATATCAAAATAGACCAGCTCTCTGCCTGTGGGGTTGTAATCCTGGGTAAACTGGAGAGCTGCCAGCGCCTCCCAAGGCCGGTGTGGCCCAGCTCAGGCTACACACCCAGGGACAGGTGTCGGGAGGCAGGGGCCTGTGAGCGGAATCCCCAACCCCCGCACACACCAACTGCTCTCTCTGGGGATAACTGCAGAAATCCCGGCTGGGAGACCACCACTAGGCTATATAACCTTTCCAGGCCTCAGCTTCCCTAGTTGTAAAATGGGTCAAACAGTAGTGTCAGCTCCTTGGGATGGCGGGAACAATCCACAGAAAATGAGGGCCCCCTAAATGTGACCTGCGGTTATCATTAGTGAGCAGAAGAGAGCTAGTGGGAGCCAGTTCACCAGGGGGAGAAGCGTGTGCCTCGGTTTCCCCGGCTGTCCAACCAGAGGCCAGCCCATGGTCTCCTCAAGCCCCTCCACACCTGCCTCTCCTAAGACCCCCCATTTGCATACGCACCCCCACCCCGCGCTTTGGGGTTTCCTGGGGGCGTTTAAGCACCTGGTGACCCTCCCGCACTGGGACCCTGGGGGTTGGGCGGACCTTGGGTTGGTGGTGGGGGGTCTCCTCCCGGAGCGGGGGGCTCGGATGTCGGGGCTCTGGACTCTGCCGGGAGAGGTGGAGATAAGACTGCGGGACCCTCACCTCTGGAGTTCCTGGGATCCCTGCGTCCGAAGCCCAGAGGAGAGATGGGACGCCACCTCCTAGTCCTGGGGGTGGAGGCGGGGCTTAGATGAGATCCATGGCTGGCCCGAGGCGGGCGCCGGGACCCCAAACTCTCTTGGTTTTGTGTCCGTGGAGGGGGCTCTGACGTCTGGGTCCCCACTCGTATGTGGCGCTGGCCTTGTTCCAAGGAGCTGCTGGGAGGCCAGATAACTCCCGTCGGGGTGTGGAGATGGTGCTCGGGTTCAGGGGAGCCCCTCTCGGGGGGCGGACGCTCCGGCTTCGGGGTTCTCGTCTTGGCGGGGTGGGGTGGGGGCGGCTGGAAGCCAGAGGGTTCCATGGGGGAAGGCCTGGGCGGCGGGGGAGGGGGGAACACCTCAGCTGAGTCCCCTCTACCTCCGGCTGGCCGGGTGGGCGGGGCCGCAGTGGGCGGGGCCTTGCCTGGGGTGGAGCTCCGCCAGGCCCCGCCCCCTCCCGCTCGCCGGCGCCCGCAGCTCTTCCCCAAGTCTTCGAGGCCGCGGTGGGCGCCGAGAACCGAGCGCCACGGCCCGCGCGCCCCGCCGGCCCCGGGGTCTATGGAGCGGCCCCTCCGCGCGGCCCGGCCGGCCCCACGCCGCTCCCGGAGCCCACCCCGCGGCCGGGTAACGGGGCTGGGGGTCCTGTGGGTAGGGGACGCCTGGGCGCTGGCGTGAGGGGACGGGGGACTCCTGAGTCCTGGAGGATGGGGGGCCGGAGCTCCCGTGCCCTGGGGGTTGGGCTCTACGGGATCGGGCCGCCTGGATCCCGGGGCTGGGGGTGGGCACCGCACAGAGGCTGGAGTCCTAGAAAAAGGGGGTGGGGTGAGGGTGGCGGACTTGGAAGGACGCCTGGGTTCTGGGGCTGGGGCATCTGGACATCTGATGGGGGGGAGCGGTTTGGGGAAGGCCTGGATGCCCGGGTGGGGTCCTGGTTCGGGTGCATGTGGGAAGCCAGGACACCTGTGTCCCCACGGCCGGGCCCACTCTGAGGGCGTCCTCGGACTAAGGCTCACACGCCAGGGCCTTCAAGGAGGAAGTTGCGGGGGCAGAGATTTGGCTGCCCCGGCACGTGGCGGCTGGGGCAGGGGGCGGGGGCGCCCCGGGGCAGGACGTGGGGTGGGGCCCCTGCCTCTGCCCCTTCCGCGTCTCCCTAACCCAGCCCGGGAAATAGGCTCTCCGCAGACCTGAGGAACCCGACGCCCAGAATCCAGCGGAGGGGTGAATCGAGGCAGAGGGCTCGGGGGCTGCAGCCGGGCGCGCCTGGGCCTTAGCGAGGCGCCCGCCCGCCCCCCCGCCCGGCTTGGGCATGCTTGGCACGCAGCGCGCGGGCCGGTCCGATCCGTATGCGCGCCGCGTGCGCCCATTGATATGCGGGAGCCGGCCCGGCGCGGGCGTGAGGCGGGCGCGCTGGCGGGCGGCGCGGGGGAGGCGGCGGCGGGGCACGTCCTCTCCCCCAGCGCCGGCCCCGGGGCCGAGCGGGGTAGGAGCTGCGGGCTCGGTCCCGGGGCTTCAGGAGGGGGAAACTGAGGCACCATCCAGCCTCCATCTCCTTTGCTAGGACTCTGAGTCCCGCAAGGACCTCGGTTTCCCTCGAAGGTTAAGGTCTCAGGGGGCGCCCGCGGGCCCCGAGGGCTGCCTCTGGCTCCTCGCGTTGCAGGAGACGCGGGTCCCGAGCCCCGCGGGCTGCTCGGAGCCGGCCTGAGCGAGACCCCGCGGAGATGGCGGCGCCCTATCCCAGTGGCGGCGGCGGAGGGGAGGGCAAATGCGGGGGAGGCTGTGGCAACAGCGTCCCTTGGGACTTTCTGCCCGGGCTCCTGGTCAAGGCCCCGCCGGGACCCTGGTGAGCAAAGCCCCGCCCCTCGGGCCGCGGCCCCACCCCAAAGAAGGACATTCCTACCCCCCCGGGAAATTTCGCACCCAGCTTTCTGCCCAACCTATTGGGGCCAGAATTTCTTACCCCGAGTTACTCCGTGAGGCCCCTTACCCCACCCCCACCATTCCGCCCCTTGCCCCCTCCCAAAGAATCCACACCTGGAATTCTTATTCCCTCCCCTTCCCCCCACTCTACTGCCCCCACAATTTGCACCCAAGGTCCTGTCCCCACCGCTAGGGTACTGGGTTCACTCCCAGGCCCCAGGACGCAGGACTCCCCTTAGGCCCCTGTGACGCCTCCTCCGCGCCGCCCGCCCAGCCTGCAGGCGCAGCGCAAGGAGAAGTCCCGTAACGCGGCGCGCTCGCGGCGCGGGAAGGAGAACCTGGAGTTTTTCGAGCTGGCCAAACTGCTCCCGCTGCCCGGCGCCATCTCGAGCCAGCTGGACAAGGCGTCTATCGTGCGCCTCAGCGTCACCTACCTCCGTCTGCGCCGCTTCGCAGCGCTCGGGGCGCCGCCCTGGGGGCTGCGGGCCGCGGGGCCGCCGGCCGGCCTCGGTGAGTGCGCATGCGCGGTGACGGGGTGGGAGTCGGGGGGTCCCAGCGTCCCCCTAGGGCGGGACAACCGGGCCTGGCCCTAAGTTGCTCCGAGCGGGCCTCGCCCGGGTTGGTGACCGATAGAGGGCACGGGTTTGGGAGTCAGCCGGGCCGGGCGCGTCCCTATCAGGTGGCTTCCTCTCCAAAGCTCAAGTTCATTCACCTGTGAAACGGACACGGGGGTGGGAAAGATGATCGCGTGAATTCTGGCTTCAGCAAGGGCCTGGCCAAGCAGGGAGCAGACCACTAGCGAATGCTAATTTGGGGGAGCTGACTCTAATATCACAGAGGAGACCTCAGCCCATGGGCCGGGCAGAAGGGCTCACATTGGAACAGACTCAGCAGCCACACCTGTGGGGCCCCAGAGACTCAGGGCCTCTGGAGCGTGTGTTCAAAGTTTGGGGGTCGGGGAGAGACAGTACAGTGTGGCAGGGACGGTGGGAGTCCCGGAAAGACACGCCTGGGTCCCAGCCCTGGCTTTCCCCGTGGGCCACTTGCCAGCTTTGTGACCCTGGGCAGGGTGCTTTACCTCTCTGTGAGAGGGACATAGTGATCAAACCTCCCCCCAGAGGGCTGAGGAGCGGAGTCCTAATTGTAAAGGAAATATTCGTAAAGGAAGTGGGTGTCCTTTGTAAAGCCCTTGGGTGCGCCTGGCACCGGCTGAGCAATCAGTAAGTGGAGGCCACTGCAGTTCATGGTTACCTTGCAGCGTTGTTAGGAGCATTTATTGAGCACCTACTGTGTGCCTGGCCCGGTTTTCTGCACTCTCAGGATCCAGCGGGAAGCAAATTGGACAAAAGTCTCTGGCTGACATCCCAGTGGGCAAGACACAATAAGGAAATAAGCAAAGAAATAAACATAGAACGTGTGGCTCATGTAAAATACACAATCTAGATATTTAATTTATTAGGATTATTCAGACTTGTTATTGATAGGTATATAAGTGTGCCGTTTTTGTTATTATTATTTCTGGCTCACGTACTACTGCTTTATTGTTATTACGGGAGAAAGTGTTAATTTGAAATAAAAGGGACAGGGACCCCAGGCTACCCCTGGCTCTCCACTCCCCAGGGAAGGGGGTGTCCTTAGGGTGGGGTTACAGGAGCTCCAATTCCCCTTCTGCCCCCGTCCCAGAGGAGGAGGGGGAAAGAAAAGAGCATTGATTAAGCTCGCAATAAATCACCATTTAAATTTAAATAATCCGGCTTCCCAGGCGGTAATTAGGCGAATTGACTGGCGCCGGGAGAATGCGGCATTAGCGCCGCTGATTACTGTCATTACCGCGAACAACATGTGCGCTGGCGGGGGATAAACATCTTGTCTATTGTCCCCGGGCTCAGGGGAGGGAAGGGGAGCAAGGGAGCAAGGGGTGGGGGCGCTGAAAGGGCCCCTCTGGCATCCAGTCTCGCCAGAATGGGCAATGGGAGGCTCAGAAAGGGGCAGGAGCTTGCTGAGTTTCTCGGCACTGGGGTGGCAGAATATGGGCTTCTGTGACATCCCCTCCCCTGCCTGTATGCTGGTACCAAGTGGGGGCAGGACAGCGAGGGGCTACTGCATGGACTCATGTGCTCCCCAAACTGGGGCATTGGGATGGTATCTTCAGTTTCACAGGACCCCCCAAGAAAAGGCCAAGTGTTTTGTTCTGCATTTCACATGGAGAAACTGAGGCACAATAAGTTGAGCATCACAGCTGAAGTCAGAGAGCAAAGCCTGTGCCTCCCACACGTGGAAGGGGAGAAGGCCCCCTCCTCCTCCATCATAATAATGGATTATGCATGTACAAGGCACTGCAAGCACTTGATACAAATTAACTCGCTTATTCCTTTCAAAAATCTTGGGAGTGAGGCACTGTTAGGACTTCCATTTCACAGAAGTAGAAAACTGAGGCCCATAGAGGTGGAGCTGTTTGTCCCAGGTCACACAGCCAGGGAGGAGCCCAGCTGAAGTCTCAGACTCGTGGGGCCTGGCTCCAGAGTCCACTCTCCGCCATGGCATGCCTGGGATGTCCATAGGTCCTCCTATGTAGATCCAGTAGGACTGGATCCTGCCTTGCTTCTTGCTGGGTCTCCGTCTACCCCCCTGTCAAATGGGGCAGCAGGTTGTTAAAGTCCAACCTTGGGCCTTGGAGTGTGGGGACAGATACAGCCTTGCTGGGCATCCACCATTCATTCCACAGCCACCCAGCGCACATGCCCTGAGTGCCAGGCACTATTCTAGGAGCTGGGCTACATGAGGGGACAGGACAGAGTCCCTGCCTCGTGGGCGGGACCTCCAGACACTGCGTGCTTGACCCCCCACCCGGTAGCTACACACACACACAGACACAGAGTAGTCTCTCTGCACTTCAGAGAACATGTTCCCACCTTGCCCTCACTGTGTTCCCACCTGGGACCTCCCTCCCCCAGGCACCAGCTCTTGGGAAGGCCCCGTATTTAAAACAGCAAACCCCCCTCCCCAGCCTTCCCTGTCACCCCGTCCGGCATTCTTTCTTTCCATACCACCTACGCTCACCTGGCATTATCTGTTTCACTTATTCACCATGTCTGTCGTGTGTCCCTTCCCCAAAGCACCTCCTTCAAGGACGCTTGAAGAGCGCCGGGGTCCGGGAAGGACTCTTTCGACAAGTGTCCGGTGCCCGGACCTCCGGGAGGGCAGGAGGGCCAGCGTCCTAGACCACAGTCAGGCACGGCCTCTCTGCGGAGGTGACCTTAGAGCCCAGACCTAAAGGAAGTGAGGGAAGCAGCGATGAGAAAAGCCTGGAAATGAGTGGGCCAGGCTGAGGGCAGAGCAAGTGCCAAGGTCCTGGGGTAGGTGGGGAGGAGCTTGCCAGGACGCCCCCGCACAGCCGCGAGGCCTGGAGAGGAGGCGGGAAGGGGGCGGGGTCCGGTGGGCCGCGGGGAGGCGCGGAGGGTCCGGATGTCACGCAGGTTGTCCCGGGTGCCCGCTGCTTCACGGGGCACAGCCCGGCGGGGTACCCAGAGAGCAGGCGGTGACTGCAGTGTCCCGGCAACGTTGGGGGCGGTTCAGGGAATGCGGAGGCTGCAGAGCGCCAGGGGCTCGCTGAGGATGGATTTGGGCGTGGGAGAGGGGGGTCGAGGCAGCCTCCAAGGAACTATCCAGAAGGACAGATGCTCTCCCTTGTGGTACTGATGAGATTAGTCGCCAGGCTCAGCAATTAGGCACCTACTGTGTACCCGGGAGGCAGCGCACATGCAGAACCCGGCACCCCATCGCCTGAGCCATGTTACAGGTGAGGCGGGGGAGGGGCTGGCAGCAGGGCGCGCCGCCCCCCCTCCTTGGTGCCCCCAGCACATGAGGCACATGGTGATGGGGGTGAAGTCCTAGCCCCTCAGCCCTCCACCTGGAGCGAGCAAATCCCTTTGGGACAACTGAGACCCTAAGAATGAGAGGTGAAAGGGGGAACCCCCGAAATTTGGGAGGCTGGCCTTGGCTCCTGCCCTCTGCCCCTCGCTCTCCCCCACCTCCCCATTTGGATGCAGATGAAGCGACTGGGACAGTTGTTTCCTCCGCGTGTGGCCTCTCCGCATAGCCCAGCAAAGTCACGCTCATGACAAAGTCCGCGAATGTTTGTTGAATGACTGAGTGATGTCTGGAAGTGAGGAGGGGGCAGTTTGGGAAGTAGTGAAGAGCCACCTGGTGAATATGAGAAAGAAGAGGACTTGGGACCCCTGGAGGAGCTGAGGGGCTGGCAGAGGCATCAGTCAGTGATGGGGCCTAATCCGGGGGGTGGGGTGGGATATTTGGAGGGGGACCAGTGGGTCCCTGCGCCCTCCCCGCCCCCACACCCTCGTCCCGACGTGCCCATTAACGCTAATTGCAACGGCTCAGTCTGACCCGGGCTGATCCTGTGAGAGGGAAAATGAAGGAATTAGCAAAAATGACAGGGGAAAATTGCGACAATTAGTAGGCAGCATTGTTCCCGCCTGTCACCCGGCTGGTTCGCGGTGTATCTCGGGGGAGGGGTCCCCATCTCTCCCTCCCTCCCCCCACAGTTATTGTTCCTAGACCTCTCGGCCAGGGTAGAGAGAGGGTGTGGATAGCCGGGAGGGCACCGGGGGGCGCTCCTGGAGGCTTGGCCTAAGGCTTGGGGGTGAGGTGGGGTGGGCCCGGGGCGGGGCTTGGCTGGGGACTGTTGGGAGGATCTGAGCACTTTACTGATATGCCTCCCGGGCTTGGGGCGCCACTTGCTGCCCATCAAGCTCGCTGAGAGCTTAACCAGCCTGTAAGGTCCGTGCTCTTAGCCAACCTGCTTTGACAGAGGAGGAGACTGAGGTTCAGAGAGGCCCAGAGTGTACAGCCAGGAAGGGGCTGCACTGGGATTTGACACCAGCCCTGGACCTGGAGCCCTGAAGCAACCAGGCCCTTGGGGACCGTCGAGGTCTCCTTGTCATCGGCGTCCCTGCCCCTCCCACTGAGCACCTAGCTCTGGGCTCCAGGCCTGGGTCCTGGGTGGGGTCTCTGCCCAGTCCTCCCAGGTGGAGCTGACGAGGGTGGACCCCCCAGCACAAGGTCAGGGTCGGGGACCTGTGTCTCTCCATCACCGTCTTCCTCTGCATCTCTCGTTCTCCCCATTTCTTTGTCTCTGTCTTTTGTGTCCTTCTCTCGTTCCATTTCTTTCTCTCCGTCTCTTGCACCATCTGTCTCTGTGTCTTTGCCTCTCTATCTCTGTTTCTCTGTCCCTCCCGGTCAGTCCCCCTTCTTCAACAGGCCTCCTCCCATTTGTCCTTATTTCACACCGCCTTGTCGTGTATTCATAGCGCTGATCACAAATGGTAATTCTAGATCTGTTGGTTTCTTGTTTGTTGTTCACCTACCCCTGGTCTGGGAGCCTCTGAGGGCAGCGCCGGGGCTGTCCTGGTTACCCCTTTGTCCCCAGCCCTGCCCAGCACACAGTAGGTGCTCAGGGAGTGTGTGTTGAATGAATGAATGGATGGGTAGATGAGTCCCTTTCTGCATTTCTTGGTCTGTCTGTCTTTGGGTCTCCGTCTGTCTTTTTCTCTATCCTACCCACATCTCCTCACACACCCCAGGTCTTTCCCCAGGGACCCTAGACCCCTTGATGGCTACGGGATGGGGCAGTGGGTGTCAGGTGCAGAGGTGATTTGTGGAGTGACTCCCTGGAGGCCTGCCCCGGAAGCCAGGGCTCAGCCAGGCTCCCACCCTTTTGCCCCCAGCCGCAGGCCGCAGGGGCCCCGCTGCACTGGCCTCTGAAGTCTTCGAACAGCACCTGGGAGGACACATCTTGCAGGTGAGGTCCCTGCCCTGCCTGCTGCTCCTTGCTGCCACCTGGTGGCCACTGCGGAACCGCAGCCTCCTCTCAGGCATCCAAACCATGGGCAGTGCCAGGACCGACCCCGGGTACCCAACACTTGGGGTCCCTGTCCTGACTGCCCCTTCTGGTGGCCACCGAATCTCCCTCCCCACCAGAACAACCCACTCCAGACAGAGATTCAGATTTCAGAACCTCTCTTACCCCTTACTGTCTGGAACAACAGATGCCAGACCAGACCCTCCTCTCTCCCGGTGTCTCCCCACTCTAGTCCCTGGACGGCTTCGTCTTTGCCCTGAACCAGGAAGGGAAGTTTCTCTACATCTCTGAGACTGTCTCCATCTACCTGGGTCTCTCACAGGTAAGGGGCCCCCAGCTAGTGGCCTGGGCTGGCTCGGCTGCAGTCTCCCCTGCTGGGCTCACACATACCTTTCTCTCTCCAGCTGGAAAAGTGGACTGGGATCTGTGGTTCCCAAAGTGTGTTCCCCAGAACCCCACACGGCACCCAACATTTTACTTCCTCACCGGCAGAGTAGGGTTATTAAAGTAATAGGTCAAGCCGAGGAAAGCAAATTAGCAGAGAGATCAGTTTGCTAATGTCCGCTTGGCCATTTACCATGTTTGGGATGTTTCCTTGGTGATTTAGTTGCCTGGCTCACATCTTGTCTCAATTTCAGCCGGCTGTTTCTGCCTGCAGCTGGGGGCTGAGGGCCAAAGGAGGGCAGGGAAAAGCCAGAAGCCTCCGTCCCTGGAGTGCTGGCTTTTTTTGGTGGTGCTTTAGGCCTTGCCAAGTCATTTGATCTAAATTGCAGTAAACATTCATAGCTCAAAAAAAAAAAAAATAGATTATGGCAAGCGGTACATTGGGGAAATTGTGAAATTCGGTGAGTTGACAGCATGGTGTCGGCAAGCAGCTGTTGGGTGAGGTGACGGTTTCCGGAGAAGGAGGGGGGTCTGGGCCAGAAGGAGGGAGGCAAGGGTGGGGAGAGGCCTGGCGTGGAGCTGGCTGGGGAAGATGTGAGGACAGGCAGGGGGAGGTGTGTGGCCCCAAGCTGAGGGCAAGTGGGAGCCACAGAAGGTTCAGTCTTGAGGACAAGACCCAAGACCAGAAGGCCAGGGAGGACCCTGGGGCAGGAACTCAGCAGGGAGGAGACAGGGCTTATGGGGGGGAGCGGGATGTGCAGAGGACGGTTTGGGAGGTAGAATTGAATGAAAAGGTCTGTCTGATTAGAGGGTTCTAATTCTTTGAAGAGTCTGAAAACCATTCCATTGCTTGTGTACTGAGCTCCACTGGGACACCCTGTGAGGGATATGTGGGGTGGGAGTGGGTCAGAGGCGTGTAGGTGGGGGCTGGGACATTTCCCCATCCCGCCCCCCCACCCGTCTTACTAGGCAGGGGCAGAAAAATCCCTAATAACCACTGGGGATGGAGTGGGGAGGCCATGGAGCCTACGTTTGTATCCCCACTCCCACCCCTTAAAAAGCTACCAATTCTTGGGCGGGTGGGCGAGGGCCTGCGTGCGCACCCCAGCCCCTGCATTTCCCGCCGCCGCCGGCAGGTGGAGCTGACAGGCAGCAGCGTCTTTGACTACATCCACCCCGGGGACCACTCGGAGGTGCTGGAGCAGCTGGGGCTGCGGGCTCCGACGCCCGGGCCCCCCACCCCGCCCTCCATCTCCTCCTCTTCCTCCTCCTCGTCTTCCTCCTCGCTTGCGGACACGCCTGAGATCGGTAATTTCAAAGGTCCCCAGAGCATGAGGCCTGGGGGTAGGAAAGGTCACCTGCGTGGGGTACTCCTATACCCAAGTCCACCTCCTTTAATGCAAAAACAAGCAAGCAAGCGAGCAAAACCCACTCTCGTTAGGGTTGTGCAAAGCAAGTGTTTGTAAAACGAATCAATCTAAATTGAGTCAGGTGGCGAGACCCGGCTCCCTAAAGAGCCCTTGGCTTCTGGCTGCCTAAGGAGGTGGGAGTATACTGGGTGATTACATCAGGCTGTGCCTTTAGGTACGTAACTGCATTGAATCCCCACAACCCCACAAAGCAGGAACTGTTATGATCCCCATCTTATCGAGGAGGAAACTGGGGGGCAGCACAGAGAGGTTAAGTGAATTGCCCAGGGTCACACATCTCTAAATAGTTGCATTCAACTCCAGCCCAAGTGTGTCTGTTGGGGGGTGGGGGTGTCTGTGCCTTAACCCCTCTCTCTCCAATGGAAAATTCCATAGGTATGTGGGGTAGGGTGTTGGAGATGACTCTTCAAATTCCCTTTAGCTCTGAGATGCTGAGGGACTAAGGTTTCCTAATGTGGGGGGATCTTCTTATATTGGATTTGCTTAATATAAAAAATGCCTGAGCTGCTGCAGGGCTGGCAGGCATGGGGCGTGGTTTGTGGCCTGAGCACGAATGGGTGTCCTCGTCCCTAAGCTAGGCCACAGGGTCACCTGAGTGAGAAGATATATTTATAAGACTGATGGGCTCTACGGGTTTTTTTATTATTATTGAACATAATATATAAACACCAACATTCTTACCATATGATTATTCCATTCTTGATATATGAACACTTTGGTTTTGCGAGTCATATTTATTACTATTCCCTGAGCCCCTGCTGAGCCCAGTCCCATGCTGGGGACACTAATGGCCAAGACAGCCCCACCCTGCCCTCGTGGGGCTCTCAGTCCAGCGACAACCCAGAGTGGGGAGGGCTGGGGGAGGGAGTCCAGGGGCTGTGGGAGCCCAGAGTGGGCAGCCGACCCTACCTGGAGGGTAGGGAGGGCTTTCTGGAAGAGAGGACATCTGTGTCGGTAGGAGGCAGATCTTGCCAAAATTTTAGGCCCCTGTGAGAAGCTGAACTTTGGGACAAAGTTCAGGTTCTGAGCAGGGGAAGGAAGGAGTCGGATCTGAGCTTTAGGGAGACCCCTCTGACCGCCGCGGGGAGGGGAGGTTCCCCTGCACCATTTGCGTCTCCAAGTGGGTAAGGCCATACCCCGGGGGATCCCGGTGCCCGCTGGCTCTGCCGGAACAGGGATGGCCTGTGGGGGTCCCCTCAGGACCCCATAACTTTCCTTCACTTTGCACCCCAGAGGCCAGCCCCACCAAGGGGCCCCCCTCCTCCCGGGTCCAGGAGCGCTCCTTCTTCATCCGCATGAAATCCACTCTCACCAAGCGGGGGCTGCATGTCAAGGCCTCAGGGTACAAGGTGGGTGTGACTCAACGGCCACAGCCAACTCCCGCTTGCCCCTGGCCCAGGGCGGCCCTGTGGTCCCGCCAACTACACTTGGGTGGGGGGTCCTGGCTGGTGGCTGTGGCCTCTAGGAGCCTCCAGCCCCAGGGGCCCCCAGCTATGTCCCATGTCCGAGGGTGACTGATGGAACCGGGTGTGGGAATTGGCGGCACACTGCCCCCTGCGCCCCAGTCCCTATGGGGGCCGAGGGGCCTGGCTGTGGTGCCCTCAGCTACGCCCCCCACCGGCAGGTCATCCACGTGACCGGGCGCCTTCGGGCCCGCGCGCTGGGCCTGGTGGCCCTTGGCCACACGTTACCCCCAGCCCCGCTGGCTGAGCTGCCACTACACGGCCATATGCTCGTTTTCCGCCTCAGCCTGGGCCTCACCATCCTTGCTTGTGAGAGCAGGTACCGGGGTTGGGGGCTGAGGTGGGTGGCTGGGGGCGCACAGGAGAGCTGGGGTATGTGGGGGAGTCAGAGGGAGCTGGGCCTGTGGCTGGGGCACTTGGGAGCCATTGGAGGTAGAGGAGCAGCGGAGGGGCAGGCATGCCTGGGAGAGGGGAGCGGAGGCGGGGCGGCAGGGCGGAGGCTGGGGAGGGCCTCTGGGGGATGGAGGAGGGGTCATGCCTGATGAGGAGTTGAGGGCTGATTCCGCACAGCCCGGCCCCGCCCAGGGTCCTACTTCTCTCTGCCTCTCTCATCTACCCCTTCTCGTTCCTGGGCCACGGGGTGGGGAGACATTAAATGGTGTCATGGTCCCCTTTGCTCTGAGCACCTCCGGAGTGCGAGGCACCCTGCCACCTCCCTGCGAGTGCCCTCTCCTTGAGAGGGGGGGGTGGTGAGAGGGGGCGCTGCTCTTACGGTGGGGGAGGGGTTGGAACTGAGACCCAGAGCACTCCAGAGCCTGCCCATTCTCCTCATGCCTCTGGTCTTGGACCTCTTCTCCTTTTCTCTGTCACCTCCTGTCCTCAGAGTCAGTGACCACATGGACCTGGGACCCTCGGAGCTGGTGGGCCGCAGTTGCTACCAGTTCGTCCACGGACAGGACTCGGCCAGAATCCGCCAAAGCCACCTGGACCGTGAGAGCCCTGCCCCCCACCCCCCCAAAGCAGACCTGAGTACCTCCAGTACCATGCCCCCTGGAAGTCCTTCTTCAGGTTTAACTGCAGTCCCTCCTGCTGCACCTCCAGCCCAGGGACTCAGCTCAGCCCAGGCAGACAAGGGGATTCTGAGCAAGGGCTCAGGATGGGGGGGCGGGGCAGCCTCCCCGACCCACCTATGAAATCCAGGGGACCTCGATGCTGGGATACCACCTGTCTCTCTGACCCTGCCTTTCCCTCTTCTGCCTCACCCTTGCTCACGGCACCCCTTTGGCCCTCTGGCCCTCATCCTGTCCCCACCCTATCCCTCCCTGGGCCCAGTGCTGGACAAAGGCCAGGTGGTGACTGGCTACTACCGCTGGCTGCGGCGCGCCGGGGGCTTCGTGTGGCTGCAGTCTGTGGCCACCGTGGCCGTGAGCGGGAAGAGCCCCGGCGAGCGCCACGTGCTCTGGGTCAGCTACGTGCTCAGGTGAGCGGCCGCACCCCATTCCAGGCTCGGCCGCCTGGAACCCCCTTCTTGGGTGGGGCTGTTTAGGGGAGCGCTTCTAGAAGAGGACAGACCTGGAGGAGGGGTTTGGAAACATGAAGCGGGAGGGGTGCACTGTGAGCAGAGGCCGGGGGTGGGATGAGTCCGGCCTGAAGCGAGCGGAGGGGAGGCCTGGGGACGACAGTGCGAGCGAGGCTGGGCAGGTCTGCCGCAGCCTCAGGCCCGGCATGGGGGGTGGGTCTGCACTTGATCCTGGGGGGCCTGGAGAGCCATGGCAGGCTCACACCCACAGAGTGGGGCAACTTGTGGAGAAAGGCTGGGGGTGCTACTCAGGCAAAGGCTCAAGAAGGAACCTGACGTGTCCACGGACATGAGGGAGCCGTGTTACTGGAAAAGAAAGTTATTAGCCACGAGGCTGAGGAGGCACAGGACCAGGTCCTGGAGGGCCTTTTTCCCAGGTCACTGGGGAGCCACAGAGGGGCTTTGAGCTGGAGAGGGACCCAGGCCCCTCTGACAGGTGTGTACAGAAGCGGGAGTGGGGAAAGCAGGGCAGGCGGGGCATGCCCTGGCTTTGCTGGGCCTGGGTTGGGGCCACTGAACGGAGAAGCAGGTTTGAATGTTAGATGTTGAGGTCGGGTGGGTGTGAAGTGTCAGAGACACTCAGAGGTGACCTCCAGGGCTCAGGAGGGAGGACCACCCTGGGGTAGAACGGAACCTGGAGATGGATGAGACCATTAAGTGCCTCTGGATGGGATTCTACACTTGCCAGGGGAGGGGGAGCCTGTGCTCACTCATGGGCATCTGCACTTACTGCAGGGGTGGGGGTGGGGGGACAGGACGGCTTCCTACCTTCCCTGTGACTTGTCCCTAGCCAAGCTGAGGGTGGCCATACCCCTCTGGACGCCTTCCAGCTCCCAGCCAGTGAGGTGGCCGAGGCCCCATCCAGTCCAGAGCGGCCAGGTAAGCCCTGGGAAGCTCTGAGGGCTCCCCGGGACCTGTGCCCTCCAGCCCAGGTGCTACTAGCCAATTAAAATGGACTAAAATGAAAACTTCACTTCCTCAGAGGTGCTCGTTGCATCCCAGGTGCTCGATGGCCACATGTGGCCAGTGGCTCCCATACTGGACAGCGCAGATATAGACTAAGCCCATCATGGCAGAAAGTTCTAGCACAGGCCTAGAGCGGGGCTTCTCCATGGTGGCTGTGCGGGCACCATCCTGGGCACTGTGGGACGTTTAGTCTCATCTTGGCCTTTATCCCGCTAGGTGGCAGTAGCGTCCCCACTGCCCAGATGTGAGGGCCAAAAATGTCTCCACACAGCTCTCCATCCCCCTGGGAGCCCAAACGGCCTGGGGCTGAGCGCCACAGGCCGAGAGGACGGAGGACGGCTGGGGCCGCGCACACGCCGGCGCCTGCAGAATCTTCCTCCTGCAGAGCCAGAGCCTCCCGTGCAAGGGAAGCAGGCTGCGCCCCGGGACCTGGATGCGGTCCCACCGACCCGGTGCAAACGCATAAAGCTGGAGCCCAGCCCCGGGGAGCCTGAAGGGCCGCGGCCCGGTGGCGAGGAGGAGCCGCGCGACCCTCCCGCCTCGCCGCGGCCCGAGTTTACCTCCGTGATCCGGGCGGGCGCCCTGAAGCAGGTCCCGGCGCGGCCGTGGGGCCTGGCGCCCGCCGGGGAGCCCCCGCCCGGCCTCTTCCACGCCAGCTTCCTGCCGCCGGCCGTGCGGGGCCTGTGCGCGCCCGGGGCCATCCGCTACGGCCCCGCCGAGCTGGGCCTCGTGTACCCGCACCTGCCGAGGCTGGGCCCGGGCCCCGCGCTGCCCGACGCCTTCTACCCCACCCTGGGCCTGTCGTTCCCCCCCACGGGCACCAGGGTGCCGCGCAAGGGGGACTGAGGACAGGGAGCGCCGGCCACGCAGCCGGACCCCGGGGGACGGGCCGAGGGGCCCAGAGGGGACAGGGGACAAGGCCTGGAGAATTAAACGCCTGCTCCCGGCGCTGCCGCTCAGTCTCTGGGGGGCTGAGGCGCGCGCTCCGTCCGCCTCCTGGTCGCCTCCGCTGTCGCCTGCGCCTCCCGCCACCTCCCATGCCCTGTCCCCCCCTCGGCGCCCAGCCGGCTCCAAGCCCCTGCCCCCCTCCCCCGGCACCACCACGCAGAGTCGGGAGCCAGGGAAGGGTCAGGTTTTAATGTCCCGGCCTGCAGCCTCGCGGCCGCGGCTCACTCAGGCGGAGGCCGGCCCGCGTCGTCGGGGCCCTCGGCGGTGGCCGCGCCGTCGTCCTCCGGCAGCAGCTCCACGTCCAGCTCCAGCTGGCCCATGTAGAGGCCCACGGCACAAGCCCAAAGCAGGCCGGCGGCCAGCACGGCCCCGATGCCCGCCGCCGCGCCCCCCAGCGACAGCTGCATGGGTCCCCGCAGCGCCGCCAGGCCCACGGCGTAGGAGGCGCCGCCCCACACCACGCACAGGCCGCCCAGCAGGAAGAAGCCTGTGGGGAGAGGCGGGGGCTGCCGTCAGCGGGCGGGGGGCGAGAGGCCCAGGCCTCGGTACTCTCGCAGCCAGAGACCGGCGTCAGGAACTG
>PVIY010034808.1:0-26820 GCA_004026745.1 Myrmecophaga tridactyla
TTTCTCTATTATCGTTTTATTCCTTTTTCTGATGTCTTTTTATTTCTTTTTCTAAATCGATGCAAATGTTCTAAGAAATGATGAATATGCAACTATGTGATAATATTAAGAATTACTGACTGTATATGTAGAATGGAATGATATTTTAATGTTCTTTTGTTAAGTTTTTTAATTAATAAAAAAGTTTATAAAAAAAAAAGAGTGGTTGTTAAACTGGATTAGGTGACGACATGTCTCCACCCATTTGGGTGGGTCTTGATAAGTTTCTTGATAAGAGAAAACATTTTGGAGATAAGAGATTCGGAGAGAACAGAGAATGTTGCAGCACCACGAAGCAGAGAATCCATGAGCCGGTGACCTTTGGAGATGAAGAAGGAAAACACCTTCAGCTTCATGAAACCGAAAGCCAGGAGAGAAAGTTAGCAGATGATGTCGTGTTCGCCATGTGCCCTTCCAGCTGAGGGAGAAGCCCTGACTGTGTTTGCCATTTGCCTTCTCACTTGAGAGAGAAACCCTGAACTTCATAGGCCTTCCTGAACCAAGGTATCTTTCCGTGGATGGATGCCTTTGATTGGACATTTCTATAGACTTGTTTTAATTGGGACATTTTCTTGGCCTGAGAACTGTAAACTAGCAACTTATTAAATTCCCCTTTTAAAAAGCAATTCTGTTTCTGGTATATTACATTCTGGCAGCTAGAAAACTAGAACAATTATAAAAACAAGAACTTACATTCCCAGAGAAGAGCTTAAGCAAATTAGAGTATGCGGATACTATAAAATGCTATGGGGCCATTACACATGAAAAGTTCAGTGAAAATATTTATAAATGAAAAAACATAATAGCAGCATTCATATCACATGAAAAATGTTGTCTTGCAAGAACTGAAGCTCATATGAAGCTTTTATGAACACTGAAGTATTAATAAAATAATGGTTTCTTTACTACTTTCTCTTAAGTTACATTCATAAATTTCAAATATTCAATTACCTCAAAATATTCAGGTCTGCAATACTTTGAGGAAAAAAAAAGCAGCCACTGTTTCAGTGAGATGAATAGTATAGTTAGGTGTAGGGGAAGGTGGGTTATAGTTCCTTTTACAAAGACTAAATAATTAAAAAATTTAAAATTAAACAACAGATATAAAATCCTTTAGTGCACTGCAAAGCTGTGTTTTTTCATTTTATTTATTTTTAAAATCAAATTCATTGTGGTAAAAATACATATACAATAAATGCACCCATTTTAAGAGAATATTCCGGGTGTCAACTCTGAGGTGAACTTGACTGAGGGGCTGTGTAGGATAAGTACCCTCTCTTACCTCCTGGGGTCTGCACAGGTGAGGGACCCATCCCACTTGGGAGCAAAAGCATTCCTTACCCCTCTCACCAAGACCGTGCCCACTGCGCCTAACATGGGGCCAAGAGACCAAAGCACTGGTGGCAGGCTCATGATGGTAAGGACTCATCCGTGTGCGGGCAAGACTGGGAGAAACAGGAGGACCTCAAGGTCTGAACTGGGTGGGGAGCCTGCCTGCGGTTCACTTACCAGTTAGTCAGTGAGTCTGGGCTTTTGAGTCAGGCCTGCTCTACAGCCTGAACATGCTTCCAAACCTTTATGAGCCAGTTTCCTCACTGGACTCAAATGGAAAATACTCTTTGAGGATGAAGGTGAAAATTAAATGAAACAATCCAGGTGAAGCCGTGATGTGTGAACTAACTTTACACTAGAAATGATTATCCTAGTTGACACCTTGAACACCTGCCAAGGATACCTCTCAGGATGTGTCCTGGCTGACACATTCATAATCACTCTGGCTCTGAAAGGCATAACCACCAAAATCAGGCAGTTCGGACCAGAGTGTATTTACATAGAGGGCTCCAAAGGATCCGTTTCAACAGAATTAAACATTCAGCCTCTCTCTCAGAGGCAAGGTCGTGGATTCCTCACTGCGCTTTCTGAACAGGGCCTACAGAAGCAAAGGTATACTATCACAATACCATTTGACCATCCATGGGTCATAGGAGATTGCCGGTCCAGCTTGAAATACAACTACAAAGGCAGAAAGATTCATTCCTGATAGGATGCTTTATCTTTTGCATCTAAAAACAGTCCAAGGTAGTTTCAGCTGCCTCAAAATCAGGTCACAGAATAGCGGGAGACATTCCTCTAGCAAAAAAGGAAACATTCTTGTCTTGTATCTTGTACTGGTAAGTGAGGCTCCGATCCTGCTGGGCTGTGGGCTGCAATGTTCTTCTCCACAGGATCCTTAGCTACAGAGACAGGGAGAAGAATGAAAGGGGAACAGTCACCCCAAGTACCTGCTCCATTCTGAATACTCCCCCGCCTTCTCCGTGACCTTAAAATGAGGTTGAGATGAGACCTATAGTTAGATGTGCCACGAAGTAACTGGCTTCTAAAACAAAGCTCATTGCTACCTAACCAAAAATAAAGGTGTCTACCTCCCCTACAATTTTTGCTCATTACCAAAAATGTGAAAAAAGAATTAAAAAAAAAAAAAAGAAATTGGCCAGAGAAAAATCCTTAAAGTATTTTATGTATTTGCCTTTGGTCTTTTTTCTATACATAGTTTTGTACTTCTTGCCTAGACTGATTGAAAATCAATACATCAGAATTTGCACATTCAAATTCAAAGCTCAAGAAGGCCTGGTGATACTTCCATTGACTCAAACGCTTCAGAGACAGACCACAGGCTGCCACGATCCATCCCCTCACACTGTGCCCGCAGGCACTACTAAAACAGAATTTCTGGGCTTGCTCATTTGCTTGATCTATCAGACTTGCCCCTGAATGACTCTGGGCCAAACTCCGACCCACCTTTACTACATGGAGTTAACCTGGAATCTGTGGTGGAGGCTTTAGGATGATTCTAAAGAAGTTTCAGAAAGGAGAGAGCCACAGTAGTCCCTCACAGAGGTAGAATCTGACCTCCCTCCCAGGGCAGGACTCCCAGCTTCCAAGTATTCCAAACCTTCTGGGCAGAGGTGGCAATGGGGGCAGCAGTCACATCAGTTCTTGGGTATGGTCTCCCCAAGTCTCTATTTTAAAAGGAACAGCACTGTTCTTATTATTTAATGCCTTCTGCAGTACTGCAGAGAAATTCTGCTGACATTTGATAGCAAGTCCCCTGCACTCCTCTCTGGACAGCTATCTCTTCTTTAGGAAAGTTTTATTTTGGTCACCAATGGGGCCATCACAAAAAACCAGGACTGGTCCTGCTAAGCACCATCTGAAACAGGTCTCTGGCATCCATTCACATAACTACCAAGATTTCCCTTCCGCCTGAAGGAACACCCCAAACAGGTAACCCCTTGGCCCCAACACCTTCTCACATGCAGACCTGAAGGCCCCGAAGCAAACAGCTCATTGCCCAGCCAGCCCGGGGCCCCAGTCTTTGCATACCTGCCCATGCACGTCTCTGCAGAAACCGGTGGCCAGACCCTCGGCCCGCAGGATGAGGTGGCTCTGGTGACTGAGGCCGTTCAGCAGCATGTCATTCTCCTCATCCTCGGCATCTCCACTGTCATGCACAAGAGTCACCATGTTTCCCTGCAGCACAGATACAAGATGGAAACCTGCTTCTGACTGGAAGGGGTACCAGGATCAGGGAGCACTGGGTCCTCCGTGCCACCAGGCCCATCCTCTCACTAATCACCCTCACTGTTGCTGCAACTATCCCCTTTGTGGAATGGACCTGCCTGGGCTCCAGGACCCTCATTCTAATCATCCATTGCATGGTTTTACCATACGTCCAACCTGTACTTCAGCTCAATTAATCTAAAACCAAGCTCAATTACAATCTTCAAAATTAGCTCTCTTTCCTGAATTCCTTCATGTTATTAAAAGTGTCACCAACCTCCAGGCATCAATTCACCCAATCAACAGCTCCTAAGCACTTACTGTATTCCAGACCAACCCCACAGTGGAGATAAGAGGCTAGAGATGCAGGCCCTGGAGACAGAGACATATAATACAGGATGACAATGCCAGGAGAAAAGGGAGTATAGAGTGCTGCCGGAGAACAAAGAAGAGGCATTCTTTTCAGCCTGGATGAGGGAGTCAAGAGGTTGGGACATCTAAGCTAAGACTTGATGGAAAAATAGGAGTGAGCCACGCAGAAGTGGAAGGGAAGGCCAAACCCATCAAAGGTGGACCCCTCAAGTCAAGGAATACTAGCTATTAAGAAGAATGAAGCAGATCTGTGTGTTCTGATTTCAGGCAACAGACACCAAAATATACTGCTGTATTGTTATATGAAAAAAAGAAGTAACAAGGAGTGGGGATGGTAGATTACCAGTGATGTGAAGAAAAAAGCAAGGAGACAAATGTACATGCAAATATATCTGTAACTGCAGAGACTCTCTGGAAAGATGTACATTGGAGGGAGGGAGGTAATTACTTTTTCTTTCTTGCTTGCTTGTTGTACCCAAGATGCATTCCTAGTTATTCTTACCTCTGACTAGCTCACTTAGCTCATTTCTGCACAGCTCTGCACTTCCAGCCTGTCCACACCATGACAATATCCACGGATTCCTACCAGCTGCAACATCACATGCTGAAGAATGGTCACTGAGGGCCAGGCACTGTTCTGATGCGTTACAAACTTCATCTCAATTCCTGTAGTCAGGTTCTTTTTTATTGGTTGGTCTATAATAACTGCTCATAACGCCACTATGGCTAAATTATATTTTTGCCTCATAATTTTGGTAATAAATGCAATATCCTCTAATTGTATGGCACCTCACAATTTTTAAAGCAGTCTATACACATTTTCTCAGTTGATCTTTAAAATACACTCAGATATGATAATAACTTGCCTTGGGCTACACAAGCAATGTGTGGCAGAGGTGGGATGCCAGCAGTATCACATATGGCTGGTCCAATCAAAGACAGTGCTGTGATCATTCCTTTAATTATAAAGGTTTTATTTTTTAGCAATAACAAGCTGGGTGGGTAGACCAAAAGATTACTGAGCCTTGCAGAATAAAGCCAAACCCCCAAACAAATGAAACAGAAAAATCTCTGCAAATGAATGAGGTCTGGGTCTGTCTGGGTTCATGAAGGTCATGGAGGGAACACAGAAAGCAGGGCCCATGGTACCTTTAGCTCCCAGCACACAGTGGCTCTGCAGTAGTGGACAAAGTCTAGCACAGCCACTGCCCCCATGCCCAGGCTCAGCAGCACACTGAGGTCGTCCACCAACAGCACCGGGTACTTCCATTCCTCCTCACTGTCCACAGGCTTCAGGGCCTCCTGCACAAACTCATACAATGGCTGCAGATTCCCCGTGTTGGTCTCCCTGGAGACACAGGGCAAAAGTCACTAGAGAGTTAACGCTCTCTACCAACATTTATCTGGGACTGAGCAGCAGCACAGGAAAGGGCAGGGGAGGAGGCAAAGATCAGTATCACAGCTTTAGCACCAAGGAGTTCACAATCGGTTGGAAAGAAAAGGCTTGCATGCATTCATGAATAAGTTTTATTCAACTCAAATATTTACTGAGGATTCCTAGGTACCAAGCACTGTGCTAGAAACTGGGGGAACAAAAATAAACAGTTTCTGGGGCCCTTTAGAGATATCATACAGCCTTTTAACTCAGGAACTAGACATCTGGAATATTAATTTGAATTGGGGTTACAGGAGAAGCCTTCCCAGGAAGTCATACCTGGGTATAAAAAATTAAACAGCAATTCACGTGTACAGGCAGTGAGGAGCACTGGTCTAAGAGCTGCCTGTACATTTAACAGATTTGATCTGTTTCTGACACAAGCTGGCATAGCTATCTCCAACATCCTCAATGACTATACTCACAAGTCATTTCTTAGCAATGGGTGGAGGCTCAAAAAGCAAAGGAGCACACAGCCCAAGGCAATAATCCTACTGCCCCCATGCTTCAAGGGCGGGCCACTGGCATTGGGTTATCTTTACCAAAAATAGAGAGAACTACTTCTCACAACATTAGGAGGCAGCTGTAACCAGTCTCATTATTCAGAAGAAGAAACCAAGGTTCAGAGATGTTGAGGGACATGTGCAAGTTTAGGCATCCAGGGTCAGGAGCTAGGCCTCTGACTCCATGCTGCCTCCTAAGCCCTACATGAGTGTATGTCAGAAAAAGAGGCAGTGAGGAGAGTTCCTGTGAGGACTCCTTTGTAGTGGTGGCAGAATAGCAGACAGGTGGGGTCTGCCTACAGCTATGTTTGTAGCTGATGTTCATAAGGGATAAGAAGCAGGAAAAACCAGTCTCAGACCTATACTATTGAATACCAAATTTTTTCAGGGCCAGACAGTACGCATTCTAGGCTTCCAGGTGATATGGTTTCTACCTCAACTACCCAGCTTTGCTGTTAGAGCACAAAGGCAGGCAGGGACAACATGTAAACCAATGAATGTGGCTGTATTCCAATATTATTATTATTATTTTTATAAAAACAGGTGGGAAGGGACACACTTATCCACTGTTGGTGTGAATGTCAAATGGTACAACTGCAGTGGAAGGCAGTTTGGCGGTTCCTCAGGAAGCTAAATATAGAATTGCCATATGACCCGGGAATACTATTGTTAGGTATCTACTTGGAAGACATGAAGGCAAGGACACAAGTGGACATTTGTACACCAATGTTTATAGCAGCATTATTTACAATTGCAAAGAGACGTAAACAGCCAAAATGTCCATCAACAGACGAGTGGCTAAACAAACTGTGGTACATACATAACAATGGAATATTATGCAGCTGTAAGACAGAATAAAGTTATGACGTATGTAACAACATGGGTGGACCTTAAGGACATTATGCTGAGTGAAATGAGCCATAAACAAAAGGACAAATACTGTGTGGTGTCACTGATATGAACTGACATTAAAATGAACTTGGAGAATTTCATTGGTAACAAAGACCACCAGGAGATAGAAATAGGGTAAGATATTGGGTAATTGGAGCAGAAGGGATTCAGACTGTGCAACAGGACTGATTGTAAAAACTCAGAAATGGAGAGCAAAATACTACCTAATTGTAATACAATTATGTTAAAACACTGAATAAAGCTGAATGTGAGAATGAAAAAAAAAGAGGAAAAAAAACAGGTGGGTATACCATGGGCTATAGTTTGTTGACTCCTTTATCAGACCAACAACAGAGCAAAAAATAAGTACTGAGGCTCTGCAGTCAGGGTTGGGACACCAAAAAACACTGTCTATAGCTTTTAGGACAGCTGTACACCCTCTACCCTATGATATGATAACAATAAAGCTGTTATATCAGGGAATGTCTGACTCCAGAAGTCAACTCTGCCCTTCTACACAATAAGAAGAAATCACACAGCAACCCTTTTCTGGGCCCATATACCAGGTATGCACCTCAGGGCTGGACTGCAGGCTCACTGACCTGAGAAACTGCAGGGAGTGTGGCTCCTCCTGGGTCCGGAAGAATACATCTACTGAAGACTTGAGACCTTCAAGGAACACAAGCTGCCCACGCTCCTGTGCAGTGGTCAGGCTGACACCCTAAATACAATAAAGACGAGAATGACTTGCTGTGCCCTGGAGAGAGTCTATCAGAGAGGCTAGAGGTCAACTCACAGGAGGGCACAGGATATATTCCAATCCCTGTAAACACGTTACCTGTCCCCTCTAAGTACAGGACCCATGCCTTCTTTCTTCTGGGGGCTCTCAACCTACACACCCTATTCCATTTTCAGATATGCATTTATATTTAGATGTCACATTTTTTTAAACTCACCCTCTTGTTTATATATTATGTTCATGATTGGTCAATGTTAGTTCTATCATTTACATTAGTGAAATAAACGTTCCTTTTAAAATGAATGTATTTACAAAAATTAGCATATTTAAAAACAAAAATGAGTAACAATAAGAGAGTGGGAAAATGATCAGTGTCTAGAAAATGTTGGTACAGAAAAAAGAGCCAGGATTTGGCCTTGAATTCCACTACCCTTCTGCGCTTGTTTTCCCATCAGTGATATGGGACCTCAGGATTGTTTTAAAGTCTTAAATAACATAATTTATGGAATACACTTGTCAGATTGTCTGACACAGAATAAGAACTTCAGTAAGTTTTCCTTCTCTTCTCTTTCTCTTCAACTGAAGAAATGCTTCCATAAGGGTTAGGGCATGAGCTCTTTTTTTGTGTTGGAATTTTTTTGTCCTTTATTTGAGCAACTATGGGTCTACAGAAAAATCATGGAGATAGGTCAGAGTTCCCATATAACCCACCACCACCACCACGCCCCCCGACACAAACATACATGCAGTTTTACCCATTATTAATATTTTGCATTAGTCTGATACCTTTATTACAAGTGATGGAAACAGGTCAACATGTGCTCTTGACACTTGAGCCAATCTGAACCTGTTGTATACCCCAGAAAAGCCAAGTTCTTTAACCCTCATTCAATATTGTCAGGTGGGATCTTTTTTATTGTTTCCATGGAGATGTGACCCACCCAATTGTGGATGGTAATTTTTGACTAGATGGTTTCCATGGAGATGTGTCTCCACCCATTCAAGGTGGGGTTGCTTACTGGAGTTCTTTTAAGAGGAAACTATTTTGGAAAAAGCTCAGAACTGACAGAGCCCACACAGCCAGAGACCTTTGGAGCTGGAAAATTAAAACACCCCCAGGGAAGGCACTGAAGAAGCCTGGAGAGAAAGCTAGCAGACGTCTCCATGTACCTTTCCAGCTGAGAGAACCCCCGAACATCATCAGCCTTCTTAAGTCAAGGTCTCTCTCCCTAGATGCCTTAGTTTGGACATTTGGATAGCCTTGCCTTAATTGTGAACATTTTCACAGCCTTAGAACTATAAACTTGCAACTTAATAAATTCCATTCCATTCCTGGTACATGGCATTCCGGCAACTTCTACAAATGAAAACAACACTCTAGTTCAGAGATGGGCAATTTTTTCCATAAAGAGCTACATGGTAAATATTTTAGCCTTTGCAGGTCATACAGTCTCTATTGCAACTACTCAACTATGCCACTGTAGCACAAAAGCAGCCACAGACAATTCATAAATGAATAAATGTGGCTGTGTTCCAATAAAACTTCATTTAATACAACAGGGGTATGTTAGTCTGCAAGCTGCCAGAATGCGATAGAACTGGAATGGGTTTTAAAAGGGGGAATTTAATAAGTTACAAGTTTACAGTTCTAAAGAAGTGAAACTGTCCAAATTAAGGCACCAATAAAAGGTTACTTTCACTCACAAAGGCCAATGGGTCAGAAACACCTATGTCAACTGGGAAGTCTCGTGGCATTGGCTGGTCCTTTGCTCCTAGGGCTCCATTGCTTTCAGCCTCTGTTCCTGTGGGGGCTCCTTATTGTGCTTCTCTAGGGCTGGCTTTCATCTTTTGGCTTCCCTAGGCTCTCTCCAGGTTCTGGCTTGCTTAACATCTCATGGTGACATCTGCTGGGCTCCAAGCATCTCCAAACATCTGTGTCTCTGTTCTTTTCCTGTCAGCTCTCCTCTGAAGTTTCTGGGGTTACCGTCAGCTCAGAAGTTTTTCTCCAAAATGTTTCCTCTTTTTTTGGGGGGGGGGGTGCATGGTCCTGAACTCAAACCTGGGTCTCCTGCATGGAAGGTGAGCATTCTACCACTGAACCACCTGTGCACCCACACAGCAGGGTTTTTTGTTGTTGTTTTTCTGCTTGGGCAGGCACCAGGAATCAACCCAGGTCTCCGGCATGGCAGGCAAGAACTCTGCCAGATGAGCCACCATGGCCCTCCCTGTTCCCTCTTTTAAAGACTTCCAGTAAACTAATAAAGACCCACCTGGAATAGGTGGAGTCACATCTTTATGTGATCAAAAGATGACACCCACAATTGGGTATGTCACATCTCCAAGGAGATAACCTAATTAAAAATTTCCAATATACAGTATTGAATCAGGATTTAAAGAACGGCTGCTCCCACAAGATTGGTCAAGATTACATAATACTTTCTGGGCTACATAATACTTTCAAACCAGCACAGGGGCATATGTTATTACCTTTACTCTAGATCAGGACTTCTCAAATATGGTTCTACATGAACCACCTGAGTAAGAATCCCTTGAGAAACATGAGTCAAATGCAGATACCTGAACTCTACTCCAGATCCACAGAACTAGTGGCTTTTGGAGCAGAGCCCAGGAATCTGCAGGCCAATAAACATCCAAGGATCTTTATCTGGGATGACATGTTTTAGTTTTGCAACCCATTGTTCTAACTGTGCAGAAACAGGTGACATGAACTCTTTAGACTTCCCACACCCCTAGATCAGGTCTCAAATGCTATATACGACAAATGCCTAATGTCCTCCCCTATCCAAGACTATATACTCCAACAACTGCTGCTGGCAAAGAAGAGGACTTCTAATCATCACCTTTGTTCTCACTCACTACCATTTTACTTCTGCAAATACAGTAACATCCCAAGAGTATGGAAGTTCATGCTCCAGTACTGCACATGCCAAGAACTGCGCATGCCATTCCTGCCTGACAGGACTTAGAGACATGCTTCAGAGACCCAGTATGCAGCATCTATTCTGGATGTGACCACTCTCTCTGAACTCATGCCCTGACCTCTAACACAGGAACTTCTTCCTTCTCTGCAAATGATGGGAAAGAGTCTACCATTATCTCACCACCTTGTTTATTTCTCCCAATCAGAGAAGGAGCAGTGACTAGGCCTGACAGTAATATTCGGATTTTAAAGATCATTACTGATGGGTGGCATGCCCATAAAAAAATAGGCCATTGGTCTTTAACTCCCATTTTCAGGCAGTAAGTCCACCTGGTCACAGGTTATGGGTAAAAGCAAAGGCTAAGCCAGGAGGCTCACCAGCCTGCATCTTCTGAGGTGAAAGGAAAAATCATGGTGAAACTAGGCAACAAAAGCACCCCTCCCCACATTTGGGTTCCAAGCTCCAGATTTGGAGAGAGACCATGGGAGATGGAGCTGTGATCTCCAACTGATAGGAACAACACTGATTTTAGCAACTAGGTTTTCTTCTTAACTGTTCTGAAACCAGCAGAGAAGGGTTTGATCAATTAATATCCACAAACCACACATCTGATTCCACAAACTCTATATTAATAAAACATGTAGAAATGCTGCTTTAGCTCTAAAGTTAAAAAGTTCAGGAACCCAAGATTTTCTTAGTCCCGTCTTTTAAGCTCTCCACAGCCCAAACACGAAAGCCCAGCTTTAGACATGCTTACAGGCTTGCAAAGGCACACACACTTACTCAAGACCCAACCACCCCACAGAGGTCTAAAATATTTACCAGCTTCTGTCCCACGATATTGTAGTGACTGAAGGACTGGATGAGTGCCACAAAGCAGACTTTACAATTAGCTAGAAAACAAAATAAATGGATTTTTAATAAAACCTCTGCTTACAACCAGTCTGATATACATCAAACCTCTGGATATCAAAGCACTGAGCAGATCTACAGAACCAGAGGTCTTGCAACCTGACATACCCATACTGATTCAAAAATGTACAGTGTTTTTTTTTCTTCATATTTAACAATTATACCTTATTTCACTGATTTTGAGATATACTTCTTCTGCTAGATGTATTACTAGATACCTTAAATATTCTGTTCTATTGTAAATAAATAGTGTCTTTTTAAAAATTTCCTGAATATTATGGTTTTATATACATAACATAAAATTTCCCATTTTTAACCATTTTAACTGTATACTTCAGTGGTATTAATTATATTTATAATGTTGTGCAAGCATTACCATCATCCATTACCAAAATTTTTCACCACCCAATACAGAAACTCTATACCCATTAAGGAATAATTCCTTATTCCCTCTTCTCTCAGCCTCTGGTAACCCTCATCTACTTAACTGTGTTTATGAGTTTGCTTATTTTAGATATTTCATATAAGTGTTATTGTACAATATTTGGCTTTTTGTGTCTGGCTTATTTCACTTCATTTTTTCAAAATTGTATTTCTTAATTGTTTGTTGTTAGTACATAGGAATATAATCTATTTTTAAACTAATCTTATATCCAAGAGAACTTATGGGCAGCACACAAGGCTCTGGCTATCTTACTGATCCTTATCAATTCTAATAATTTATCAATAGGTTCTCTTAATCTCTCTACTTTGATAATCACATCAACAGAAAAAGAAAATCACAGTCAAAAGTAATTATGACTGAGAGTGCCAAAGGTCTACCTCATATCCTAGCCTGACACAGTAGATATTCTTGGAGAACCAGTTGATAAATGAGCCTATTAGCCTCTTCTAATCAATTTATTTCCATATATAAATTTCAGTGTCCCTGCTGTTTTCTCCCCTATGATCTTTAGGAAGCATCCACTTTCAGGCCAAAGCAATCTGTGGAGAAGAACTCTCAGAGACCTCAAGATACACAAGGCCCAAGGAGCAACAAATCAAAAGGTCACATAAAGACCTCAGTCAAGCAGTGCCAGCGTAGTGGGTGGAAAAGGTGAATGCAGGATGGGAACAGAGTGAGCACATTTCACTCCTTGGCAGGGGTGAGAAAGGGAACAAGATAGTACAGTAATGTATTGCCTAATAAAATAACCTTTTGACTACCCAAACATGAATGCACTGGCTAGTAAATGCTCTTCTCATTGCTTTTCTGAAGTATATTTTTTTGTTTGTTTGTCTTGTTTCTTTTTCTACAGCATCGAAGAGTCTCATACCTTTGAGGTAGAAGGAAAGAAAGTGGTGCACAAGGAAACTACCATCTGTCTTGGCGTCACAGAGTAGAGTCAGTTTCCCCTAAAAGTTAAGAGGACCAGGAAAAGGTGAATTAGACTTGCTGAGAAGGCGGCAAGTTAGTGTAGAAAACTAGTCAACTGTGTACACCCCTAAACTTTTACACTTGGAGATTATTTTTTTCAATGAAAATAAACACTTCTTTTCCTCACTCCTCACTCTAGTCACTCAGGCACTAATCTTGGAAAAAAATAGATTCTGAACAAAGGATTTTTTTACCATCAGGCGTCAAGGAAAATCAGACTATCAGTGTGGGAAGGGATCTTTAAAATGGCCATCTGATCCAACTTCTCCCTATTTTTATTCTGTCTCCAATTTTGTCCTGTGGGGTGGGGAAGATAAAAGTAGCTGTTGACAGAGACCTTCAGGAACAAAGTCCTCCTTGCACCAGCTCTGGACACTGCTTCACCCACACAGCTCTGATAACCAAGGGCCCTGGTCTCTCTGGAGGGCCTGGCTGCCCAGCTCGAGCAACTCAAGTGCCCTGCCAGTGAACTTCAGAGAACTACAGAGAAGATCAAGAACAAGTGGTACCAGATTGGCCACTTTGTGCAGTGTAACCTCAGACAAGTGCCTTTCCTCTGTGTTTTAGTTTTCTTCACTGATAAAATATGAAAGATCACACGGCAAACGTTGACTGCCTGTGCTATCATTTCCCCGTGTAAGCTCACGGCCACTTCAACCCTCATTCTCCCTCTGTTCCTAGGCTGACTTTGGAGGTACCAAATGTTAACAGGCAAGGTTAACCTTGGATAGAAGAGAACCAGTGGATAACTAAAATCCACAAGGACCTACTGAAGGCTACAATTTGCCAGGCACTGTGGGGGTCATGAAAAGATTTAAATAAAGGATTTATACACCACAACATGGCTACCCTGAGGCGCTTACCATGTCATCAGAAAGACAAAACTCATGGGGGGAAAAAAAAAGCCAGAAATGTTCCTGGGAGACGAAACTCTGGGCCTAAAATGTGAAAGATTTCTAAAAGATCCTCTCCATGAGCAAACAGAAACAAGGAGGCGTAGGAAAATGGGGCAAAGAAAGGAGGCTGGAGTCAACAGTGGCAAGGCTGCGGGCACTACTTTGAACCCAATGTGAGCCGCCAGCACTTGTGAGGGGCACTATTCGAGACCACGAGGAGGATGTAGAAAAGAAAGTTCTTTCACTGCGACCTGCCGAGAGTTCCTCGACGAGAGGAAGACTCAAGGAGGTTAAAAAGCTGGTCGAAGGTGGAGAAGGAGGAGGAGGTCTTCTCTCCTCGCGGGCTCTATCCGCCATCTCCTCTGGGCGCCAGGGACACCCTAAACCCAGTAAACGCACACGGGGCTCCCCGGGTACATGTCTGCGGCACGTAAGCCAATCCAACTGCAGGCGTTCTCCCTGGAAGTTTTTAAGGAACGCACGGCTTTTGAGAGGACGCGAGAAGATCAAGAAGTCCACCTTCCGCAGGCCCTAGCCTCGAGCCCAAGGCCGGGGCCCGCCCTCTCCCAACTACAAATCCCAGGCGCCTCTGTGCCCACTGACGTTGAACCTTCCCCCCCGCCCCCCGGAGTCGTCCGCGCTACATCCGGGAATGCACACTTCCGCCACGTTCCCAGCACCCTTCCCCTGCCCCACACGCTATAGCTTACCCTTTCCTCCCTGTCAGGGGTGGTGTTCAGAAGGTTATTGAGTTCCGGAAACATCCCGAGCTTAAGGGGCTAATGCCCTAGATAGGAGCTGGGGGTACCACAGAGACAATAGAGGATGGAGGGCGACAGACAACCAAAAAAACAACCGTGTCGCGCGGAAATATTACGCATGCGCAACCTCACTTCTGTGGGCCTGCCGCAGCCAATCGAGTGTCTGGAGCTGCGCCGCCGACGGCGCAAGCGCAATGTGAGCCACAACCTCGAGTGGTTGTGCTTCTGTTTATGTTCCAAGCTCTTTCGGTAAGGACGTCGCGTAGTGTCCGAGCCATCGCAGGAACACTCCACGGCCGCACGCGAGCGGGTCCCGTTCTCTTTCCCTTGGCGTCTCTCTTTCCCTTGGCGTCTCTCTCTCCGGCCCCTGGGCCTCCTAGCAGTGGGATGCTTCAGTCCACACGTGCTCTTCAGTGTCTGGTGTATGTCGGGCGCGGTGGGCTACCTGGTTGAATGAGTCAAGCAAAGATGCCTGCCCTAACGGAAAGCAGAAAACAAGCATAATAGACACGGAATTATAAGTTAAAAGTGATGAGCTCTGTGGAGAAAAGAAAACCAGGATAATGGAGTCAGTGGAGGAGCGGGTGGCTTTAGTAATTAAACAGGTTGTCAGGGTAGCCTCACTAAGAAAGTGTGATAGGAGCATAGAAAGGCCTCCTCAGAGAGAGGGGGAAAATTCAACTTCCCCAAGTGGTGAATTTTTGATATTCTCACGAGCAGTGGGGACAACCAAAGCAATAGGGTGGACCCCCAATCTTGGGGTTTGTTCATATGAAACTTAACCTGGGAAAGGATAGGCTAAGCCTACTTAAAATCAGGCCCAAGAGTCACCTCCGAGAGGATCTTTGTTGCTCAGATGTGGCCTCTGTCCCCTACCCCCCTCAGGCAACACGACAAGCAAACTCACTGCCTTCCCCCTCTCTATGTGGGACATGACTCCCAGGGGTGTGGACCTTCCTGGCAACATGGGACAGAAATCCTAGAATGATCTGGAACTCAGCAGTAAGGGATTGAGAAAACCTCAACCAAGAGGGGCAAGAGCGAAATGAGACAAAATAAATTGTCAGTGGCTGAGAGATTCCAAACAGAGTCCAGAGGTTATCCTGGAGGTTGTTCTTACCCAGTAAATAGATATCACCTGTTTAGTTAAGGTGTAATGGAGAGAAGCTGGAGGGAATTGCCTGGAAATGTAGAGCCATGTTTGTTGAAGATGGTTGTATAATATAGCTTTCGCAATGTAACTGTGATTGTGAAAACCTTGTGTCTGATGCTCCTTTTATCTACCTTATCAACAGACAAGTAAAACATATGGATTAAGAATAAATAAATAATGGAACAAATGTTAAAATAAATTTAGTAGATTGAAATGCTAGTGATCAATGAAAGGGAGAGGTAAGGGGTATGGTATGTATGAATTTTTTTCTGATTTCTTTTTATTTCTTTTTCTGAATAGATGCAAATGTTCTAAGAAATTATCATGATGATGAATATACAACTATGTGATGATATTGTGTTATTGATTATATAACAAGAATGGAATGATCATATGGTAAGAATGTGTTTGTATGTGGTTATGTTTCATAAATAAATTTTTTAAAAAGGCCTCCTCAGATCCTTTGCACTGGTTCTTCCGTCTTCCTAGAAAGTTCTTTCCCCAGCTACCCAGCATATTAAATCCCTACTTCCTTCAGGTCTTTGCTCACATGTCATTTTATCAGTGATGCCTTCCCTGATCAACCTATTTAAATCTCAAACTGCTCCTCCCCCAACACTTCTTAACCCTCCCTTCAGCTTTAATTTTTCTATAACACGCATTTATTATATCATATATAGTTTTAGCCTAGCCTGATCACCCTCAGATCTCCTGTGATTCTCACAAAGTCAAGTTTATTGACTCAGTGCAATTAGGGAGATGGAACACACCCTGAGGCCTATCACCAGCGAAGGAAAAGGGAGTTGTTATAGGATTTGGGAAAGGGTGGAATTCAGTTGAAACTAAAATGAAGCAGTGTTTTGATAGACTCAAAGCAAAGTACAGCTGTGTGTAAAGGGGTCGGTATCCGGCCAGGACTGCAAACTGGACCAACAAACCAGTTTCCTTGGAAGCTACAAGGTTAAGATAGATGTAGGCAGTGATCTTCAAGACAGCAGAGTGAGTAGTTCCAAAGTTCCATTTCCCCGTAGAGTTTTTGAACAACAAGCAAAAACTGTGAGAATATCTTTCTCTAAGCTCTAGAAATAGTCAGATTGTAGCAGTAACAGCAAGTTACTGATATGATAGGTAAACTTCATGGACTCTTTTCCTGGTACTTCTCCCACTCTCAGGCTCACTGTGAGACAGCCTCTGTTCCCAGTGCAAGTCTCTGGTTCCAGTTTCTGGAGGGAGCACAGTAACCTTTATGTGCACACTGGATTGAATGTACATCTGTACTGATATGTCTGGTGGCAGCCTGAAGGACTATCTCAGGTGCTCAGCTATGTCTGACTTAGCCTATGACTTTCTCAGAAATAGAAGTGGTTTTCAAGGCAGCTAAACTGCTGTAAGAAAACAATCAAATCATAGCTGCCCTGAATGAAGGATTATTGGTTTTAAAACATGCAATAAAGCACCCATAACCAGAAGAAAAGAATGAAAACGTCCTGGGGTAAGATAGGTATTTGGACAGTACCTATGTAAATTGGGGAATTCATAAAGCTACATGCGTGCCCACAACAAGATGTATGCACAAAAAAGACCAGAGAGGAACTTATTCTTTGACTTCAGGCTGTTCTTTAGGCTCATGAAAGGCTGGCTAAACTCTGAGGAGAGCACTTGCCCAGAGCAAATCTGCAAAGACTATGATAGGTGTTTTCTTTTGTTTCTTTGTTTTTGTTTTTTTTTCTTTATTTTTTCCTCCTCATCAATGTCCTCCTCCTCCTTCCTCTTTAGCTCCTAGCACTCAAGGAAATCTGTCATAACATCTAGCTGAAAATAAGTTTTAAAAACAGACACTTAGGGGTGGTGCAACAGTGACTCAGTGGCAGAAGTCTCGCCTGCCATGCCAGAGACCTGGGTTCAATTTCCAGACCCTGCCCATGGGGAAAAAAAAACCCAGACACTTCAGTAGCTAAAATCCACAGTTAATATATTAAAATATTAAAATGTCCACTGTGTGAAAAAAAATTACAAGACATACAAAGAAACAGGAAACCATAGCACATTCAAGAAAACAAAATAATACCTCTGAAAACATCAGTAAGCAGCCCCTATTTTGGAAACTCCAAAGACTTTTAAAAACCATCTTAAATACACTCCAAGAGTGTAAACATGAACAGAACTAAAGGACATCATGAAAATGATATATGAACAAGATAATACTATAAATAAAGAGGTAGAAGTCATGCAAAGGAACCAAATAGATATACTGTAGCTGAAGGCCACAATAACTGAAAAAAAAATTCCCTAGAGGGTCTGACAGTAGATTGGTGTCATCGGAAAAAAGAATCAGTGAACTCAAGGATAGGACAACTTTAATTATTAGGTCTGTTGAGAAGTAGAAAGAAAAAAGAATGAAGAAAAGTTGACAGAACCTGAGACCTGTCAGACAGCATTAAGCATGCTAATATACATATGTTTTAGCTTCCCAGCTGCTAAAACAAATGCTATATAATGGGTTGGCTTACACAATGACAATTTGTGGGCTCACAGTTTTGAGACCACAGAGAAGTCCAAAACTGAGGCATCAACAAGGTGATGCTTACTCCCTGAAGACTGTGATATCCTGGGGCTGGCTGCCAGCAATCCTTGAGTCCTTGGCTTTTCTGTCACATAGCCATGCACATGATGGCATCTTCTTTCTCCTCTAGGTTCCGTTGACTTTTAGCTTGTCTTCCTGGCGGCTTTCTCCCTGTGACCTTCTCTATGAGGCCTCCAGTGATAGGAGAAAGATCAAAAGAGAAGATGGAGTTATAACAGAGAAGATAGGATTTAACAAATGAGTATAATTACTGAATCATTAAATCGATATTTCTTTTAGTCTCCAGTGTCCTGGAGCAGTTAGAAGTAAAAATCTAAAATTGAGGACTTACAACCCATACTAAACTCTGAAATCTGTTTTATCACTAATTGTTGTGGGGTGCTTTGAATTTATTGCTTTTTTATATACATGTTATTTTTCACAATAGAAGTGAAATAAAATACTTATCCTGATTCAGTTGGTCACACTTAAACTAAATAACATCTTCAGAAGGTCCTATTTACAATGAGTTTGTACCCAAAGGAATGAATTAAGGTTAAGCACGTGTTTTCTTGAGGTACATAATTCAACCTACCATATTATGGGAGTTGCACAAGGAGAAGAAAAGGGGAAAAGAAGCTTAAAGAGTATCTGAAGAAATTATTTAATGAAAGACGTGAATATACTAGTCCAAGAGTGGAGAAAAAGAGTGGGAGAAAGATCAAAGGTGATGGTGGAGTTACACAGAGAAGGTAGGGTTTAAGAAATGCAGTTTTATTCTACCAGTCATACTGCTTAATCATTAACTTGATATTTCTTTTAGTCTCCAGTATCTTAGAGCTGCTAGAAGTAAAAACCTAAAATTGTAGAATTGTAATCCATATCAAACTCTGAAATTTGTTCTACAACTAATTGTGCTGTGCTTTGAAATTTATTGCTTTTTTGTATACATGTTATTTTTCACACAAAAAAAATGGAGAGATTGAGACATTCCTAGATAAGCAAAAGCCATGGAGTTTATCACCACTAGATCTGCACTACAAGAAATGCTTAAGTGAGCTCTTCTGTTTGAAAGTAAATGACACTAGACTGGTAGAATAAAACTGCATAAAGAAATAAAGCTCTCTGGTAAGGGCAACTAAATGGGTAAGTATAAATGCCAGTGCTCTTGTATTTTTCATTTGTAACTCTACTTTTTAATTCTTACAGGATCTAAAATTCAAATACATAAAATAATGATAAAACTATTTTTTTGATAAATGTATAAAGATATAATTTGTGACAAGAACAACATAAAGATGGGGAGATGGAGGATAGAGGAAAATAAGATCATTTGTGTAGGCTACTGAATTTAAGTTGGTATCAAATCAAATTAACCTACTGGAGATGGCATCTGAGCTACATTCTTCCAGATCATTTATTTAACCCTCAAGTGTGGTGCTAGATGTATTCACAGAAGGTTAAATGTGCACAGATCTAGCTGCTCAGCAAGTAGCAGAAGACAATGCAGGGGAATTGAGGCCTTGAGGGACCCCTGCCGATTATAGCAGTGCATCTCCAGCATGAACCTGATAGGACATTCTGATACTACTCTGTGTCAGTAAACAGCTATTCAGGTGTATATAGAGTTTCACACCAGAAAACCATGGGCTTCTGTGCTGGTTTGAAAGGATGGATGGATGTCCCCTAGAAAAGCCATGTTTTAATCTAAATTCCATTTCGTAAAGGCAGAATAATCCCTATTCAATACTGTATGTTTGAATCTGTAATTAGATCATCTCCCTAGAGATGTAACCCAATCAAGAGTGGTTGTTAGACTGGATTGGGGAAATGGGTCTCTACCCATTTGGGTGGGTCTTGATTAGTTTCTGGAGTCCTATAAAAGAGGGAACATTTTGGAGAATGAGAGAGATTCGGAGAGGGCAGAGAATACTGCAGCATCGCGAAGCAGAGAGTCCACGAGCCAGCGACATATGGAGATGAAGAAGAAAAATGCCTCCCGTGTAGCTTTAAGAAACTGGCAGTCAGGAGAGAGCTAGCAGATGACTCTGTGTTCGTCATGTGCCCTTCCAGCTGAGAGAGAAGCCCTGACTGTGTTTGCCATGTGCCTTCTCACTTGAGAGAGAAACCCTGAATTTCATCAGTCTTCTTGAACCGAGGTATCTTTTCCTGGATGGAGGACTTTGATTGGACATTTCGATAGACTTGTTTTAATTGGGACATTTTCTCAGCCTTAGAACTGTGAACTAGCAACTTATTAAATTCCCCTTTTTAAAGCCATTCCATTTCTGGTATATTGCATTCCAGCAGCTAGCAAACTAGAACAGCTTCTTAGGGCAAGATTTTTTTTTTTTTAACAGCTTTATTCACACACCATACAATCCATCCTAAGTGTGCAATCAATAGCTCCCGGTATAATCACCTAGTTATGCATTCACCACCACAATATATAAGAACATTCCCATTTCTTCTGGAATGAAAGAAAAAAAATCCCATACTCCTCCCTTTTATATCCCCCTATTACTGACATTTAGATTTGCTATAGTGTCTTTCTTACAATTAATGAAAGAATATTACAGAGTTACTGTTAACTATAGACCTTAGATTGTATTAATTACATTTTCCCATATGCCATTCCACTTTTAACACCTTGTAATAATAACATACATTTGTTCTAGTTCTTGTAAAAATGTTCTTATATTTGTATAATTAGCCACTGTTCTAGTTTGCTAGCTGCTGGAATGCAATATACCAGGAATGGAATGGCTTTTTAAAAGGGGGATTTAATAAATTGCTAATTTACAGTTCTAAGGCTGAGAAAATGTCCCAATTAAAGCCAGTCTATAGAAATGTCTAATCAAAGGTATCCAGAGTAAGATGCCTTGGTTCAAGAAGGCTGATGAAGTTCAGGGTTTCTCTCTCAAGTGAGAAGGCACATGGAGAACACAGTCAGAGTTTCTCTCTTATCTGGAAAGGCACATGGTGTACATGGTCAGGGCTCCTCTCTCATCTGAAAGGCACAGGGCAAATACAGTATCATCTGCTAACTTCTTCTCCTGGCTTCCTGTTTCATGAAGCTCCCTGGAAGGCATTTTCCTTCTTCATCTCCAAAGGTCGCTGGCTGGAGGACTCTGCTTCTCATGGCTATGTCTTCCTGCTCTGCTGTCTCTGAATCTCTCATTCTCCAAAACGTTTCCCCTGTTAAAGGACTTCAGAAACTAATCAAGACCCACCCAAATGGGTGGAGACACGCCTCTACTTAATCCAGTTTAACAACCACTCTTGATTAAATCACATCTCCAGGGAGATGATCTGATTGCAGTTTCAAACATACAATACTGAATAGGGATTAGAAGAAATGGCTGCCTTTACAAAATGGGGTTAGGATTAAAACACGGCTTTTCTAGAGTACATACATCATTTCAAACCAGCACAGCCACCATCATCAACTACTTTTGGATATACAGTATAATTTACAGTCCCAGTTTTTATCCTCTAGATTTCCTTCTGGTGACATACATGTCCCTAGCCTTCCTCTTTCATACATACTTACACTCACCTTTGTTCATTATACTCACAATATTGTGTTATCATCACATAGTATTGTGCCATCCATTTCTGAACCTTTACAATTAACCTTATTAAACATACTGTATTCCTTAAGCATCAATTGCTCAATCTCTACCCTCTTTCTAAGGAGATGCTTTTAATGTAAATGTGTTAAATGTTTCCAGAGAAAGAGCAGAGATTGCAGAATGAATTAAAATGCATGGCCCAGCTATATGCTATTTGCCAAAGACTCACCTTAAATTCAAAAGGCACAAGTAGGTTGAAAGTGCAAGGGAGGAAAAGAAATTATTCCACACAAAGAGTAACCAAAAGAGAGCTGGGTTAGATATACTGCTATAAGATAAAATAGACTTTAAGTTGAAAATGGTTACAGGGAACAAAGAAACACACTACATGCTGATAAAAGGGTCAATCCATCAAGAAGATATAAAATATATAAACAATATGCACCTGTGCTGGTTTGAAAGGATTTACGTACCATAGAAAAACGATATTTTAATCCTAATCAATCTTGTGGGAGCAATGGTTTCTTCTAATCCCTATTCAATACTATAGGTTGTAAATTTGATTAGGTTATCTCCATGGAGGTGTGACTCAATCAATTGTGGTTATAAACTTGATTAAATGGAGGCGTGTCTCCACTCATTCTATGTGGGTCTTGATTAGTTTACTGGGATCCTATAAGAGAGGAAACATTTTTGGAGAGAATGCCCTTTGAGAACAACGAGAAAGCTCCAGCAGAGCCAAATAGAGCCATGAGGCTGAGAGAACTAGAGTCCACCAGCCAGTGACCTTTCAAGATGAAGGAGAATGCCCCTGGGGGAGCTTCATGAAACAAGAGGCCTGGAGGGGAAGCTAGCAGATGACGCCTTGATCACCATGTGCCTTTCTAGATGAGAGAGAAACCCTGACCCTGTTCTCCATGTGCCTCTCCACTTGAGAGAGAATCCCTAAACTTCATAAGCTTTCTTGAATCAAGGTATATTTCCCTGGATGTCTTATATTGGACATTTCTATTGACTTGCTTTACTTGGGACATTTTCATGGCCTTAGAACTGTAAGCTTGTAACTTATTAAATTCCACTTTTTAAAAAGCCATTCCATTTCTGGTGTATTGCATTCTGGCAACTAGCAAACTTGAACAGCACCTAAAATCAGAACCCCAAAATAAATGAAGCAAGATTTGAAATATATCGTTCTACATCAATAGTGGGAGACTTCATTCATCACTTTTCAATTACAGAGAGAAGATCAGTAAGGAAGTAGAGAACTTGAACAATACTATCAATTAACCAGACCTAACATATATGGAACATTTCGCCCAACAACAACAGATCACATATTTCTCTCAAGTGCACCTAGATCATTCTCTAGAATAGATCATATATTTTGTCACAAACTAGTCTCAATAAATTTTTAAAAGATTGAGAATATTGAAAGTATCTTTTCTGACCACATTGAATGAAGAAATCAAAAATAAGGAAGAAATGGAAAATACACAAAAAGGTAAAAATTAAAGAGCACACTCAAACTTCCAAGGAAGAAGAAATTATAAGGGAAATTAGTATTATAATTCTCGACTCAAATGAAAATGAAAACACAATGTATCCAAACTGATAGGAGGCAGCAAAGGCAGGGCTCTGAGAGAAATTTATAACTATAAATGTTTCCATTAAGAAAGAAGAAAGATCTCATATCAATCACCTAATTTCACACCTAGAAGAACTGAAAAAGAAAACTAAATGCCACCTAAAATGAGCAAGGAAAGAATAAAGATTAATGCAGAGTTAAATGAAATAAGATCATAGAAAAATGGGGTGCTGCGATGGTGGCTCAGTGGCAGAATTCTTGCCTGCCATGCCAGAGACCCAAGTTCAATTCCCAGTGCCAGCCCATGCAAAAAAAAAAAGATAATAGAAAAACAATAGAGAGAACCAATGAAACCAAAAAGTGGCTCCTTGAAAAGATCAACAAAATTGACAAAACTTTAGCTAAACTGAAAGATCAAAAAGAGGAAACGAATAATTAAAATTAGAAATGAAAGGGGAACATTACCAAAACTTTTCCATCACCCAAAGAGAGACTCTGTAACAATTAAGCATTAACTTCCCATTTCCTATCCCCACCCCTGCCCCCTAGGAAACTGTACTCTAGTTTCTGACTATGAATTTGGTTATTCTGCTTATTTCAGATAAATGGGATTATACAGTATTTGCCCCTTTGTGTCTAGCTCATTTCACTCAATATGATGTCTCCAAGGTTTGTCCATGTTGTCTCATGTATCAGAACTTCATTCCTTTTTACAGCTGAATAATATTCCATTGTATGTGTATACCACATTTCATTTGCTCATTTATTTGTGGATAGACACTTGAGTTGCTTTCATCTTTTAGAAACTGTGAATAATGCCACCATAAACATTAGTGTGCAAACATCTGTTCTAGTTCCTGCTTTCAGTTCTTTTGAGTATGCATATACCTAGAGGTGGGATTGTCAGGTCATATGGTAATTCTATGCTTGGCTTTCTGAAGAGTCACCAAACTGTCTTCCACAGCATTGCAACATTTTACATACCCACTGTATTAGTTTGTTAAATGCTGCTGGATGCAATATACCAGAAATGGGTTGGCTTTTATGATGGGAATTTATTAAGTTACAATTTTGCAGTTCTAGGGCCATAAAAATGCCTAAACTAAGGCATCCATGGAAGGATACCCTGACTCAAGAAAAGCTGACATCTGTCACATGGGAAGGCATGTGGCTGGCGTCTGCTGATCCTTATTCCCTGTTCTATTGCTTCCAGCTTCTGATGCCAGGGATTTCCTCTCTAAGCATCTGTGGGACCTCACTTAAGCTCCTCCAGGACACAACTCTGGGTTCTGGCTTGTTTAGCATCTCAAGGGAAGGCATATGGTGCCATCTGCTGGGCTCTGCATCTCCAGACATTTGTGTCTAAGCATCTACTCTCTCTGTTGGCACTCCAAGTATCTCCAAATGTCTGCATTTCTGTCATCTTTGAAGCAACTGTTCTCCAAGCATTTCTCAAAAATGTTTCTCAGAAATGTTTCCCCTTGTAAAGGACTCCAGTAAACTAATCAAGACCCACTTGAATGGCGGAGTCACATTTCCATCTAATCAAAGGTCACACACACAATTGGATGTGTCACATCCCCATGGAAGTAATCTAATTAAAGGCCCCACCCTAAATAATAGGTCTGGCCCCATGAGATTGGATTTAGGAAAAGGACATGTCTTTTCTGCAATATGTAAGTTTCAAACTAGCACACCCACCAACAATATATGTGTTCCTATTTCTCCACGTACTTTCCAACACCTTTTTTTATTAGACAAGTTGTAGGTTTACAGAAAAATCATGCATAAAATACAGTTTCCATGCACCACCCTATTATTGACACCTTGCATTAGTGTGGTATATTTCTTACAATAACTGAAAAAAATTTTATAATTATACTATTAATTATAGTCTATGATTTACATTAAAGTTCACTGCTTGTGCTTTGTAGTCTTATAGTTTTTTTTAAATTTAATTCTAGTAACATATGTCCAAACTAAAATTTCCCCTTTCAACCATATTCAGATATGTAATTCAGTGCTATTAATTACATTCATGATGTTGTGCAAGCATCACCAGAATCCAATACTGAAACTTTTCCATTAACCCAAATAGAAACTCTGAGCAATTAAAGCATTAACTCCCCATTCCCTACCTGCACCCTAATCCATAGCATCCTATATTCTAATTTCTGACTCTATAAATTTGCTCATTCTTATTATTTCATATCAACAGGACCATACAATATTTGTCTTTATGTGTCTGGCTTATTTCATTCAACAAATCTTTAAGGTTCATCCATGTTGTCACATGTATCAGGATTTTGTCATGGTCAGGTTCATGTGTCAACTTGGCCAGGTGGTGGTACCTGTTTTTCTGGTTGGGCAAGTGCTGGCCTGTCTGTTGCTATGAAGACATTTCATAGAATTAAATCATGATCACGTCGGCAGCATCCACAGTTGATTCCATTTGTAATCAGCCTAGGGGAGTGTCTTCTAATCTAATCAATGGAAGGCTTTTAAGGAGGATTCAGAAGAGATACTCTCTCTCTTCCTGCTTCAGTGGGTGAGCCTCTCCTGTGGATTTCATCCAGACCCTCCATCAGAGCCATCAGCTTCGCAGCCTGCCCTATGGATTTTGGACTCTACATTCCCACGGTTACGTGAGACACTTTTATAAATTTTATATTACAGATGTTTCCTGTTGATTCTGTTTCTCTAGAGAATCCTAACTAATACAGACTTCATTCCTTGTTACAGCTGAATAATATTCCAAAGGATATGTCATATTGTATTTATTCATTCATCAATTGATGGACATTTGAGTTGCTTACACATTTGGGCTATTGTGAATAATGCTGCTATGAACATCAGCATGCAAATATCCGTTCAAGACTCTGTTTTCAATTCTTTGTGGTATATACCGAAGAGTGGAATTGATGTGTCATACTTAATTTTCTGAGGACTCACTGAACTGTCTTCCACAGCACCTACACTATTTTACATTCCCACGAACAATTAATGAGTGTCCTGTTTCTCTACATCCCCGCTGAAACTTGAAATTTTCCATTTTTTTAATACTAGCTATTTTAGTGGTTGTGGAATGGCATCTCATGGTTCTGTTTAGACTTTGGTTTTCAGAGTAATTATAGGCTTACAGAAAAGTTATGCAGAAAGTACAGAGTTCCCATGTATCATCTCCATATATGCAGTTTTCCCTATTATTTAGATTTTGCATTAGTATAGTATGTCTATTACAATTGATAAACCAATATTACTTTATTTTATTTTTTTATTTTTTAAACTTTTTTTATTAATTAAAAAAATTAACAAAAAACATTAAGATATCATTCCATTCTACATATACAATCAGTAATTCTTAATATTATCACATAGTTGCATATTCATCATTTCTTAGAACATTTGCATCGATTTAGAAAAAGAAATAAAAAGACAACAGAAAAAGAAATAAAACGATAATAGAGAAAAAAAAG
>PVIY010034809.1:0-26824 GCA_004026745.1 Myrmecophaga tridactyla
TCTTGGTATTCTCACAAACAGTGTGGACAGCCAAAGCTATAGGCTGAGCCCCCAGTCTTGGAGTTTGCTCATATGAAACTTAACCCCACAAAGCATAGGTCAAGCCTACTTAAAATTAAGCCTAAGAGTCACCCCCAAGAGAACCTCTTTTGTTGCTCAGATGTGGCCTCTCTCTTCAGCCAACACAACAAGCAGACTCACCACCCTCCCCCTGTCTACGTGGGACATGACTCCCAGGAGTGTGGACCTTCCTGGCAACATGGGACAGAAATCCTAGAATGAGTGGAGACTCAGCATGAAGGGATTGAGAGAAACCCTAGAATGAGCTGAGACTCAGCATCAAGGGATTGAGAAAAACTTCTTGACCAAAATGGGGAAGAGTGAAAGGAGACAAAGTGTCAATGGCTGAGAGATTCCAAACAGAGTCGAGAGGCTATCCTGGAGGTTATTCTTATGCATTAAGTAGATATCACCTTGTTATTCAAGATGTAATGGAGCAGCTGGAGGGAACTGCCTGAAAATGTAGAGCTGTGTTCCAGTAGCCATGTTTCTTGATGATGATTGTATTATGATATAGCTTTCACAATGTGACTGTGTGATTGTGAAAACCTTGTGTCTGATGCTCCTTTTATCTACCTTGTCAACAGATGAGTAGAACATATGGAATAAAAATAAATAATAGGGGGAACAAATGCTAAAATAAATTTAGTTTGAAATGCTAGTGATCAATGAAAGCGAGGGGTAAGGGGTATGATAGATATGATCTTTTTTTTTTCTTTCCTGTGTTCGTTTTATTTTTTTTCTATTGTCTTTTTATTACTTTTTCTGAATTAATGCAAATGTTCTAAGAAATGATGAATATGCAACTAAGTGATGATATTGTGAATTACTAATTATGTATGTTGATGTTTTATTTCGTTTCTTAATTTTTTAATTAATAAATAAATTTTTTTTTAAATCAGATAATAAGGGGAACAAATGTTAAAATAAATTTAGTTTGAAATGCTAGTGATCAATGAAAAGGAGGGGTAAGGGGTATGGTATGTGTAATTTTTTTTCTGTTTTCATTTTATTTCTTTTTATGCTATCTTTTATTTCTTTTTCTGAATTGATGCAAATGTTCTAAATGATCATGATGAGGAATAAGAAACTATGTGATGATGTTGTGAATTACTGATTATGTATGTAGAATGGAATGATTATATATTAAGAATGTTTGTGTTTCTTTGTTGTCATATTTTTAAATTTAAAATTAATTAAAAAAAATTTTTTTTTAAAGTTGTTCCAGGGGGTACAAGGGTAGTTCAGTGGCAGAATTCTCATCTGCCATGCAGGAGACTTGAGTTCGATTCCCAGCCTGCACACTTCCAAAAAAAACAGCTGTTCCATTTCTGGTATATTGCATTCCAGTAGTTTTAAAAAACCAATACAACATGATCTTATTTACATGAAATAACTAGAATATGTAAATTCATAGAGGCAGAAATTATAATGCAAGTTACCAGGGACAGGGGTGGGGGTGGGAAATAGAGAATTAAAGCTTAATTGGTACAGCTTTTCTCTTTGTGTTAATGAAAAAGTTTTGGCAATGGACAGTATTGACAGAAGCACAATACTGTGAATGTAATTAACACCACTGGATTGTATGCTTAAAAGTGGTTAAAATGGGAAATTTTATGTTATATATGTCACAATAAAAATTTGAAAAGCCCCATAAGACTGTACAACACAAAAAGTAAACTCTAATATAAACTGAGGTCATAGTTAATAACATAGTTATAATAATATTGGTTCATCAATTGTAACAAAAGAAACACATTAATGCAAAATGTTAATGATAGGGAAAGCTGCATGTGTGAGTGGTGTATGGGAACTCTCTAGATTCTGCAGGGTGTTTCTGTAAACCTACAATTTCTCTAAAACATTAAAATCAAAAATAAAACCCAGTGGATGTACAGTCATGATTTTTCCATTTCATTGTATGTAAATTTTACATCAAAAGAAAAGTTTTAGAGAAATACTGACTCTAGTTGGTAATATGCATGCTGAAGTATTTGAGGTAGTATACAGATATCTACAATTTACTTTGAAATGCATAAAAAATAAGATGGGTTGATGGATGGCTAAAGGAATGGATGGATAGATGGCTGTATGAATGATAAAGCAAGTATAGCCAAATATAAATGGTAGGATCTAGGCAGTGATATACAAATATTCACCATAAAGTAATTTCAACTTTGCTGTATGTTTGAAATTTTTCATAAAAAGATATATTTTAATGAAAGCTGTATATATAGCAATGTTGATATCCTTTCAAGATAATTAAAAGAGTTTTTATAATAAAAGTATAGTATTTGTATATTTATATGAAACAATATAAAATAATTAGTCAGGTCTGATTCTTGGGTGCTCATTCGTTCATTCAAACATTTATTTATGGAGCATCTACCATTGTGCCAAGCACCTGAAAGAGTGAAAATGCAGAACAGTTCACTCAATAAATAATTAACTACTTTCACTCATATTAACCTACTTGGAAAAGGATGTTTTGGGGAAATGAGGTATGAGGATAAATCCCTTCATTCATAGCTAATTTTTTTCTGTTATATTTTGCCCATTAAGGAAGCCATTTTCGAAAAAGAAAACCAATATTGTTAATTAGGAAATAATCACACAGCCACCAGTATCCATTTTTTTCACTAGTGTCAATTTTAAATGTTCCCTGAATATATATTTTTCAAACATGGAAGCAGAAAAATGGGGACTTAAGGAAAGAGGGGCCCTCACAAACATAACATGTGACATTTTAACAGGTTCATATTATGGGGACAAGTCGAGAGAGCTCTAATGTCATTTCCTCAAAAGAAGCATAATAATGCACAGTGCTTGAACAGGGCTGCAGGACCTAGCAACAGGAAGGGGAAAAAAGGTTTCCAAGGCAAGAAGGCTGCTTGTTTCAGAGCTAAACCTTCAATTGTCATGCCTCAAGGTCTTGACCAGGAAAATGAATAGCCCGGCAAATGCCTCAGACTAATCACAGGTTTTGTTTCCCTGAATGACACTGGATTTATGAGATGCATATTTTTAAATACATGATTTCCCAGTATAATTCAAGTTACAGCTAGTGGCAGAGGACAAAAACTAATGAATGTTTTCTTATATAAATATCTTCTGGTCAATGAATCCATTGCTTCCCTCAGACTCAAAAGCAAGGGTTTAGGATGGGAACCAGAAATGACTGTAGTTTTATACTACTCTAATTCACATTATAGTCATTAAATGTGGCTGAGTTATTTAGAGGGAAAGAAATGTTAAACAAGGAGAGACAGAGGCTGAGAATTTGCCAATCAGTGAATTTGAATTCCTGCTTGATGCTCACTCTTAAGCAGCACTGGGTGCTTTAAATGTACTTAGGCTTCGTGACTCAGTTTCCCATTCTTTTTCTCTGGCGATTATCTAGTCCCTGTTTTGTCCCAAATGGCCATGAAAGCTTATATTATTTGAAAGCCTTGCTAAAACATCTCTTTATCCCTCAAGGACCTAAAGGAGGAGTCTCTTGTATTTTAGCTTCTTCATCTTTCCTTTAATCTCTCCTCTCTGCCCCCAAAATCAGGTAGTTTTGAAGTTGGAGGGTGTGGTCACAAAAGGGGCTATCTTATAGCTAGAAATGGAACTAGAGAGAGACTCTGGTCAGCATTTGCTTCTGAGATGAGGCAGAGCACAGGGGAAGGGGGAAACATTTGTGGATTCTCCAAATGTGAACTGAGTTTTTTCATCATGTAAGGGGTGAAGCCACCTCATTCTCCCCTCTCTGTGGCCTCAGCAGGAACACTGCCCAGTGCCCACGGTCTGGGCCTTGCTGCAGCAATCAGCCTCTCTCTCTCTTGGTTCACTAGAGTGCCCTCCAATAGACAAAGGGAATAGCAATTAAAGCACACTAAGTACAGTTCTTGTGCCCCAGCCACATTCCAATGCAACACACACACACACACATGCGCAAATGCAAATGCATGCAAGCACAGATGTCTGCCCCCCCCAAGTTCTCATCAGATCACCCGATTCAGCATGTGAGCAATGACCATAAGCTAAAGAGATGTGAGACAAAAAGCAAAAACCATGCTCATAACTTAAAATTTCCTTTTATTTTAATATGGATCTTAAATTCCTATCTAGCCTAGTAGCTCACAAAATCTAAAAGTCATAGGACAAATGCCCTGATAACTGTTTCTTTGTCCACACCAATCCCCACCCTATAATTCACATCCCAAAACTGACCCCGGGCAACTGGTCCTTATTTGATCCACTGCTTTCCTTTTCCCACATGGCTCTCTTGACATCCCCTGAAAGGGAGAAAGTGTCTTTCCTACTCAGTCTTGCTGCAGAGCATTTGCAGACTAAATTCACTAGCTTTCCCCTTTATCTTAATTCAGCTGTTGAGCCAGTCCAAACTTTTATATTGCCATTAATCCTTGTCTTACTCCACTGTCTTTCAAGCCACTAAAATCATTATTGGAGTCTCCAATTTTTACATATGATCTCATCTGGATTTTTCTGTAGCACCTCAGAAAACCACACCATGGACTTACTTTAGAAATCCATGGGTTTTTCTCAGCCACAGCTCAATCAATACTTCAATCAACCCTCACACCTTTGAACAATTGATCTTTGACCAGAATGCCATTCAGTAGAGAAAGAATAGTCTCTTCAACAAACGATGCTGGGAGAATTGTATAGCCATGTGCAAAAGAATGAAGGTAAACCCCCACCTCATACTATAAACATAAATGAACTCAAAATGGATCAAAGACCTAAACATAAGAATGAAAACTATAAAATTCTTAGAAGAATACACTGGGAAACATCTTTAGGACCTTGTGCTAAGCAGTGGTTTCTTAGACTTTATACCAAAAGCATAAGCAACAAAAGACAAACTAAGAAACTGGGATAATCAAAATTTAGAAATTTTGCCCATCAAAGGGCCTTATCAAGAAAGTGAAAAGACACCTACAGAGTGAGAGAAAATATTTGGAAACCATATAGCTGATAAGGGTTTAATATTCAGAATACATAAAGAACTCTGACAACTCAGCAACAAAAAGATAAACAACCCAATTTAAAAATTGTAAAAGATCTGAATAGATATTTAACCAAAGAAGATACATACAAGTGGCCATTAAGTACATAAAAAAGATGGACAATGTAATTAGTTGTCAGGGAAATGCAACTCAAAACCACAATGAAGTAGCATTCACATCCAATAAACTGACTACTACTTTTAAAAATGCAAAAAACTGAGGGCAGGCCACGGTGGCTCAGCAGGTAATAATGCTTGCCTGCCATGCCCGAGGACCCGGGTTCGATTCCCGGTGCCTGCCCATGTTTAAAAAAATGCAAAAAACAGAAAATAACAAGTGCTGGCGAAGATGTGGAGAAATAGGAACACTGGTAAATTGTTGGTGGGAATGTAAAATGGTGCAGCCACTGTGGAAAACAGTTTGGTGATTCCTCAGAAAGTTAAGTTTAGAGTTATCAGACAACCTGGCAATCCCACTTCTAGGTATAGACCCAAAAGAACTGAAAGCAGAGACTGGAAGTGATATTTACACACCAATGTTCACAGCAGCATTACTCACAATAGGCAAAACATGGAAGCAACCCATGTGTCCATCAACAGATGAATGGATAAACAAAATGTGGTATATGCCTACAATGGAATATTATTCAGCCATAAAAAGGAATGGCTTTCTGATGCATGCTACAACATGTATGAACCTTGGAAACCTGCTGAGTGAAATAAGCCAGACACAAAAGGACAAATACAGTATGATCTCACTTATATGAAATAAGCAAAATACACAAATTCATAAAGTCAGAAACTAAAATACAGGTTACCAGGGGCCTGGTGGGGGTGGGGGAAGGGGGCATTAATGTTTAGTTGGTACAGAGTTTCTGTTTGGGATGATGGAAAAGTTTTGCTAATGAATGATTGTGATGGAGGCACAACTTTGCGAGTGGTATTAACATCACTGAAGTGTATATTTGAAAGGAGAAAAAAGGGAATTTAGGTTGTATATAAGTTACCACACACACACACACACACAACATGGAACTACACAACACAAATAGTGTGCCCTAATGTAAACAGTGGGCCAAAGTTAGTGGCATAATTATAGTAACATTGTTTCATCTATTATAACAAAAGTACCACACTAATGCAAAATGTTAGTAATAGGGAAAATTGTGTGTGTTGGAAATAGTATATGGGAATTCTGTACTTTCTTCATGGTTTTCTGTAAACCTAAAACTGCTCTAATAAAAAATAAATAATTCAATCAAAGTCTTTCCCCACTATTGATTAAAAATTCAGAAACATTTGTTTTTACAAACACTTTCAGCTCATAAATGCTGCTTGAATACGGTCTCAGATGACCAAAATCCAGCACAAATTTATTTAAGCACAAAAAGGGGGAGCTTATTTGGTTAATAGACATGGTTGAATCCTAGAACTCCAGAATGAGCCGCTTTCCATTTCCTGGCCCGTTCTATTTCTCTGTTGGTTTTATTCTCTGGTAGTTCTCCCCAAGTAGTGGCAAAGATAGTCAGCAACAGCTCTGGAATCAAATCCTACCTGCTTGGTGTTACCATCTGAAGGAGACATGAGCTCCCAACAATCTTAACAAAAGTCCCAGGGAAGGGTCTCACTGGCCTCATTTGGGTTGTGTACAGCAAAGTGGTTAGAAGCACGGGCTCTAATGCAAGACTGCCAGGTTTGATTCCCCACTCCACCACTTACTACCTGTGTAATCATTTACAACTTCTCTGTGCCTCAATTTTTTTCATCTGAGAAATGGGAATAATATCAGCAGTTTCCTTCCAGGATTGCATGAGGATCAAGTGAGATTTTGCTACTTGGCATCAGGTAGTAATTGATCTACAGTGACTACGATTTATAAAAGGGGATTCCCTTTGATAGTCTAGTTGATATTTTTGGGTGGTACAGTAGAAGCATAATACCCTCTTGGTATGACATTAAAAGAAAATCAGAAGAGAAGAAATAATATCCTAATCAAGTTAATGTCACCAGGACAATTTTCCTTCTCATTTTAGAACGTTAATTCCTTCCATAGCACTGAAGATAACCTGAAAAAACATCCTATCTATTTATTTCATTAAATGGATAATAAACCATCATTATCTTTAATTTAATCAAGAAGTGTAGTTCATATTCTAATGTGCAGAGGATTCTAAATTTTTTTTTAAAACATGGTCCTTAGCATCAATCCAGTATGTGTAGGACACTTCCTTTCTATTGGCAATAAATATGTTCAATTCTATACAATTGTAAAAACGTAAATAAATAAATAAACTTTCCTCAACCCATTATCCTCCTCTAGCTCCTCCACTGTCTTCACTGTATACTTCCTTTTCCCTTCTCCTTTAAAATTTGCTTTTGATCCCACCTCTTCAGTGAAACAACCCTGGTCAAGATCACCAGTGACCTCTCCAATTGCCCAAATTCAATGAACACTTTAGATTTTTCTTGCTTGACTTGTTAACATTTTGATTCAATTGACCATTCCTTCCTTTTTGAAACTCCTCTTTGACACCAGCTTTTGGAGATGCTTCCTTCAACCTCTTTAGCAATTCTTCAGTCTTTTTCTGGCCTCTACTTCCTTTTACAAGACCTTCTCCCCTCACTTTATACATGCTCCCTAAGTGATCCTGTTCTAGTTTGCTAGTTGCCGGAACGCAATATACCAGAAACAGAATGGCTTTTAAAATCGAGAATTTAATAAGTTGTTAGTTTACCATTCTAAGGCCAAGAAAATGTCCCAATTAAAACAAGTCTATAGAAATGTCCAGTTAAAGGCATCCAGGGAAAGATACCTTGGTTCAAGAAGGCCGATGAAGTTCAGGGTTTCTCTCTTAAGTGAGAAGGCACATGGTGAACACAGTCAGGGCTTCTCTCTCGCTGGAAGGGCACATGGTGAACATAGTGTCATCTGCTAGCTTTCTCTCCTGGCTTCTTGTTTCATGAAGCTCCCCGGAGGCATTTTCCTTCTTCATCTCCAAGGGTCACTGGCTGGTGGACTCTCTGCTTCGTGGTGCTGCAGCATTCTCTGCTCTCTCAGAATCTATTTCTCCAAAACGTTTCCTCTTTTATAGGACTCCAGTAAACCAATCAAAAATCACCCAAATGGGTGGAGACACATCTCACCTAATCCAGTTTAACAACCACTCTTGACTAAATCACATCATCCAGGGAGATGATCTGATTACCGTTTCAAACATACAGTATTGAATAAGGATTATTCTATCTTTATGAAATGGGATTTTGATTAAAACATGGCTTTTCTAGGGGGCATACTTCCTTTCAAACCAGCACAGATCCAATTCACTCTTATGGCTTGAACGACCATTTTATGTTATGACATCCTGATCTTCATCTTTAACCCAACCCTCTTCATGAGCTTTGGACATGTATAACCAACAATCAACTGAAGTTTGCATCTAGCTGTCCCATCAGTACCTCAAACTCTACACATCTAAAATCAAACGATTTCCACTTACACCTTCCTGGCCTTCTCCACATTCTGATCTGTCTTCCCTATTCCCTCCCTTTTTCAATGATTCCAACATCCATCCATCACTGCAAGCAGAAACTATGAAGTTATCCATGTCTTCTTCCTTTCCTCTATAGCCAATTCAATACCACTCCATATCCAATCAGTCAGCAAGTTCTATTAAATAGATTCCCTAAATAAATGCTTTCTTCCTTTTGATTCCTACTTCTACCACTTTATTTAGGATCTCAGCACGTCTTACTTGAATTAATACAATAGCCTCTTATATAATCTCCCTACATTCTATCAGAATTTACTCTGTTGGTTTCTCCCTGTACTCAGGGAATGTGGTTGGCCTGATTCATGCTCTAGCCTCTGCTAGCTTGCAGGCCTAAAAAGGATGAGAGATGTGGGGCAGACGTGGACCCAAACTGCAGCTTGAATCCATGACCAGCTAGATTCCAGTCAAATGAGCAGAGCTGTACCAGTCAACCTTCAGATGCCTGAACCAGAAATAAATGCTTATTCTATGCCCACCCCATCCTCCCTCAAGACTTCTTTGGTAGTTATATAGTATTATTATGATAATAGCTAACTGACACAATCTCTCCTATTGGACAAGGTCAAGGACATTATTATGTTTATTGCTACTTCTAGGGTACCTAGCACAAAGCCTATGATAAGTAAAAATGCAGTAACCATTTGTAAAATGAATGAATGCATCCCCAAACTGTTCTTATGCCTTTCCTCTCAATTATTATAATATCCTATACATGACCTGGATTTTCCACTTATGGTGTAGTCTTTGGCAAGGCACTTAACCTCTGTGTACCACAGTTTCCAAAATAGAGGTTATAATAGTTCCTACCTCACTGGGTTGTTGTGGGATTTCCTGAGTTAATGCGTGTAACATGCTTAGAGTAGTACATGACACGTAAAAACATTTGTTAAATGTTAGCTTTTAATATATATGTATTAAAGCCTGCAGAAAATACTGAAGAAAAAGAAGCATAGCCATTGAGATAGAGCTGGGTCTAAACAAGAAAAATTCACAGAGGAGGTGAGATGAATCAGCTTCTTCGGGCAGGGAGAGAGAGGTGGCTTGACATTCTAGAATACAAGACTTTGTCCTTCTGTGTGTGGGTGTGCCATTTAGGGGGAGGAGACAAAATAGTGCTAACCACAATGCCAATGAGGGGACACCAAAAGGAAAGGCTGCCCTTCTTCAGACTGTCTCACTCCCCAAACCCCAAGAATTTCCTTCAATACCAGATTATATATATCTTAAGTTGGTTTTACCATGACAGAGTCAAAACCCAGGTATCATTATGGAGTTGTGCTCTGAGCAGCAGTCAAGATTGGGGCCATTCCTCACTATCTGAAACCCAAAAGTTGAATGTATTACTTACTTGAGTAAAGGACATCTAGGCTACTCAGGCAAGCATCACTGAGCAAAGCAAACTGCTGATCTCACCTAGAGTTTTGAGGAAGTTTTAGGGTATGTATAAACTACAGAAGCAAAAGTGTGTTGAAGTCAGCCTTAGAAGTATGCTCCCTGGAAGGAGTCAGCTGCTGATTGGTTGACTTTCAAAGCCTGAGGCTGTCACTGATTGGTTGGTTTTCAGAGGCTTGTTCACTGAAGCAACCTGTCATTGATTAGACAGGTTTAAAATCAGTTCTGCCATTAACTTGCTTCCATAGTTATAAAACTGACATTGATTGATGGATAGATTTTAAACCAGTTCTGGTAGTTTCTTGTTGCTATGGATTTACAACAATCACCTTTTTCCCGGAAATGGGGGGACATTTATTCTCAGGAGAAAGCCCTGTGAAGTGTCTTGTTATGATCGGAGACATGAAATATCCTCTGACTGGCATAAAGACTAAGAACAAAAAGGAAAAAAAATTGAACCCTGAATTCAACTCTCCCTCTCCACCGATATAACCCCAAGTAAACCAGGTTACATGGAGGGAATAAAGGGGGCTGTGTTTTGTTTTTATTTAATCAACACAATTTAATAAGACGTCTGGCAACACTAACTAAACTCAGTATCAAGATGTTAGTATTGGGAGGAATTAATGCATTATGAATCTGTTTTTGTACTGTGAAAAACAGCAGGCCTTTGGTGAAGCTGAAGGAATTATATTACTGGGACTGCACAGGAAAAAAAAATTGTATATCCTTACCTGCTAGAGGGAGAGACGAGTAATGGAGATCAGTGCTGTTCGTGAGTTGCCTATGGTCTCCAGGCCGTGGACAATAGCCATCCCTCTGGATGTTCTCACTGGGCTCCAGTAGAGTAGCTGAGCTCTGCATCAGGCCAGGAGGAACACTGCAGCTGGAGGGACAGCAGCCTCACCGCAGCTCTGACTACATGTAGAACATACTTTATCCCAGCAGCCTGCTTTTGCGGAGATGAAAGAAGATCCTGCTGCTTGACAAATGGCAGCATCCGATTCCGGAACCTCAGGACCAATGCTCAAAGTGGTGAGACTTAGGAGACATTTGGGACCAATAATGTACAAACAACTGTAACCTTCTCAAGACAATGCCCTCTCCTTTGTTCTCTAACCCAGAAGAGTGGGTAACCATGGAGATTTCAGAGTGATCATGGTAAGGCCCCTGGAGATTTGTGGCACCCACGGGTTACATTATGCAGGTAGTCAGAGAGACCAGGCCCTCCCCACTCCTACCCCTGCCCCTCACCCACACCCCGACACCCCACTCCCTGAAGATTATCTAAAGGGAGGTTGGTGGCGATAAGTTTATTTTATTTAAATCTTATTGAAGATTATATGAAATAGATGCTAGCAATTTTCATACTCTAAATTACTAAATCAAGTTTTAGCGATTTTCCTTTATACATTGGTTGGTGGATTTAAAATAATTATCACTTGAGTTTTATTAAGATAATGCAGCTATAAGTAAGGAGCATTACTTTCAAGACCTCAATTTGAAATGAAATGTGGAGTTTCTAGATTTTAATGCACGATAAGTCACCGATTTCATAAAATTGCATCTACTTTTCAATGCATATAGTACCCCATGGAAGCAGCCCTTTGGAAACGGAAGAGGTATTTGATTGTCTAATGTATCCATTTAGCCAATTATAGGCAGATTTTCACACATCGTCCTCTAAAAATATTATAAAAGCACTTTCCAGTATGGTTCTAGTGTAGATGGGAACTGTTAAAAGCATTCATTTCATTGAACTGCAGGAAAATTTGAGATTAGAAGATGATAAGAAGATAAGAAAAACAAAACATCTTTCTCATGCATCATACAAGCACAATCATGTTGAAACTGCTAACATTTTGATAAAAGATACACCCTATGTCTTTACAAAAAGCAACATATAAAATGAAGACAATTACTGTAGGGATTGAAGATAGTTTTCACTTTAACTAAGGCACACAAGAATATTTTTTTAATGACGAACATGGACAAACCCATAAATTTCACCAAGTTCTCATAAATTTCAAGAACTTCAGGCTTAATAAATCTAGAAAAGGTAGAAATTAAGGGAAAATCAAAATGCTGATTTAGGCAAGAATTGTCATTATGTCATTTAGCGTTAAAATTCTAAATTTTTATTTCCTCAAAATTCTTCTTCTATCCTTTCTAAGTACTAGCTTGATGTTTTTATCTGAGGATGTGTAGCCAATCTCCAAAATGGTACTCCAATATCCCTGTCTTCAGGTTCACGCCTTTGTGTAGTCCCCTCCCATACTGAATAGAGCTTAACTATGTAACCAAAAAGATGTTGCAGAAATGATGGAATATAATGTTGCAAGGCTGGGTCATGAAGACATGTGGCTTCTGTCTTGCTTTTTCTTGGATCATTCATTCTGGGGGAAGTAAGCTGCCATGTCATCACGACACTCAAGCACCCATATGGTGAGGCCCATATGGTGAGGAACTAAGGCCTTCTATCAGTAGCCATGTGAATGAACCATCTGGGAAGTAAATTTTCTAGCCACAGTCAAGCTTTCAGATGCCTGCAGCACCCCCTGCCATCTTGACTGAAGCCTTATGAGAGGCCCTGAACCAGAAATACACAACTAAGCTGCTCCCACATTCTCAACCCACAGAAACTATGATATAATAAATGTTTGTTGTTTTAAGCCCCTAAGTTTTGGGATATTTTGTTATTATAATAGAAAATGAATATAGAGGATATCAGTATAGTTTAGATTTATAAATCACATAGAAATCTTTTGTAGAAATCAATTGGTAAATTGTTAATTCAATGGATAATGTCCTCACTGTCCTGGTATCTTTCATGAGTGTCACACAGGGTTCTGGCCTGTGAAAGTCCTTTTTAAGAATAGTCACAAGGCCCCTGAAAATCAAGATTCTTTGATAATCTTTCACAGAACTTTGAAATTATTTTATTACCACAAATAACATGTTAGTGGGAGGTTTTCTATAGAGCAGGGCTAAACATTCCTAGTTCTAGAAGATGAAATTGAAGAGGTTTCTTTTCTCTTTATATAAGAAATACCATTATCTGAAAACTATGTAGGAAAGATTTAGGGTACTTGGTGTTGGTGGCAGTATTCTCATTAAAGATCTAGTATTTTCACAGAGACAGAAATTAGGTTACAGATAACCAGGGGGTGGGTGGGGGTGAGTGGGAAAGAGGATTATTGCTTAAAGGGTACAGAGTTTCTGTTTAGGGTGATAAAAAATTTTGGCAATGGATGGTGGTCACAGTAGCAAAATATTGTGAATATGATTAATATCACTGAATTGTACACATGAAAGTGGTTAGAATAGGAAATTTTGTGTTGTAATATGTCACCACAATAAAAAATTTTTAAAGTCTAATATTTTTTAGCCGTCAAAAAATTTTCATTTTCTCTGATTATCATGAATTCAATCTGAAGAGACTCAATAAAACAGTTAAATACAAACATAGGCTTCCAAACACCTAATAATCACTTGATTTTCCTGTTTTTATCCTTTACTTTCCACTTTTCTGTGTTTTTATACTCTAGGTGTGTCTCTTATAAACAGCAGATAGATTGCAGTTTGTTTTTATCTAATTTAAGAAGCTCTGCCCACAATGAGGAATGCTGAACCATTTATATTTATTGTTATACAGATATATTTGGATTTATTTCATTATTATATTTTCAATTTTCTATATACCTTGCTTCTTCTTTGCTTCTTTGTTTCCCTTTTTCTATTTTCCATTAATTTTGGAAGATACAAATCTTATTTCTATTCTTTCCATGGTTATCTTAGAGGTTTTAGTGTACAGACTTGATTTTAATATTTTAAGTGTAATTACAACTTTAGGCTCCTCCTGAATAGTTCTAGATACTTGAAACCTATCAACTCCATATTCTAGAATACTTAAGACCCATTCCCGATGTCCCACACTAGGTTATGTATTATTGAATTCCATTTTGTTTTGAACCCTATGCAACCCCCCAAAATAATCATTATTAATCTTACAACTGTGGGGTTTTTAATAGTTATTAGTTTTTTTAATTGTACAACATGTTTATCAATTTCTTTGTTCATCATAGCTTCTTAGATTTTAATCCTTCTCTCTAGGTTTGATTTCCTTTTTATAGAAGTACATCATTTGGTATTAAGCATTTAAGAGTGGTCAACTTCCTCAGATTTTGAAAAGTCTTTATTTCACCTTTAGTCTCTATAGATAGTATTGTGTGAATTCTGATTTTAGTTATTCCTGCTAGTCACTTGATTATTCTTTTTAACCTACATTTTCTCTTTGACACTTAATGCTCCCTCAGTCTTCAGTTTTCTCCTCCCAGAACTCACATTGGCATATGTTGAGCCTTCTTATTTTATCCTTCATGACCCTTTAAATTCTATTTCATATTTTCCTTTCTTTTTTTCTGGGTGGACTGAATTCTGGGTAAATATTTACATCCATATTCCAATTCCCTGTTTATTTCTTTAATTGTGTCTTATCAGTGGCTTACCTTGGCTGAGTTATGAATAGCATTTCTATAGTCAAACTATCAAACTGACAAATATTGTAATGAAACTACATTGAGAGAATGAGCATGTAGGAAATGTTTACATGTGTGATGGGAATGAGGAGATCTGAGAGATAAATCCTGATCTAAGATTGTGGAAAGTAATTAGATAATGCCTACACTTTAAAAAAAATTTTAACTGCAATATAAACTATAAATATCAAAAAAATTAAAATTAAAAATCTGCAAATGTTACCTCTAAAGAGAGAAAAGGATAAAGTAGGGGTTGGGGAAAGGGGGTGGGAACTGATATTTATTCAAATAAGCCTTGGGAAGGGCTTGATTTCTTAAATTATGCACATGAATAACTTCAATAAAAAGAAGAACTAAATTTTTTAAAACGTGGGTGAGCAGAACCAAATCTATTGAATTGCACAGGTTTAAAAATCAAATAAGAATTAGCATGTCACCCCAATTGTGACTTGAAAGTATAATAGGAAGGTAAAATGACATTCTCTAGGTACAGTCAATGCACAATTTTTGCTCACCGTGAGTCTTTTACTATTATTTTGCCATGCTGAAATTTTTCAAAACCTATATTCGTTTCTGCTATAATTTACAAAGTTTTCAAAGTATAGAAATACCGGTGGGGAAACTAATGTTAATAAAAATGACTTGATTATAATGGATTACAAACCAAAATAGAACCTTTTTCTCCCTTTAGGAAAAAAAAGAATAACGGTTTTCAAATGACAGCAGTCAAAAACTCATTTTATTAGTAGCTTGGTAATTTGGAATCACCTGGCCAGATGGTAAACAACATAGGCATTGTGGGTCATTTCATCTCTATCACAACTTCTCAATTCTGGGGTTGTAGCATGAAAGCAGCCACAGACAACAAGTAAATGAATGAGCGTGTCTGTGTTCCAATAAAACTTTATTTATAGACACTGAAATTTGAACATCATATACTTTTCACATGTCGCAAAATATTATTTTATTCAAACATTTAAACATGTAAAGCCCACCCTTAGCTTATGGGCCATACCAAAACAGGCAGTGGAGCAGGTCTGACCCATTGGTCAGAGTTTGCCAACCCCTGATGTACAGGGTGAGGATTAAGAAAGGGAGTGCTAAGAGGTTCTATTTTAATTGCAGAACATTTGTTGAAGATTAAAAAAAAAAGAACTTCAAAACCTAGAGAAAGAGAATGTGAAAATTACATAAGACTTAGTGTCCAGCTGTCTCCTTATGACCTGGACAAGCTCTTGTTCCCCAGAAATATTATTGATCTTCTCTGGCCCTAGGTTTCTTTTTGCCAGCTTGACGATTTCCATGGCAACTTCAATGATCCCAACAATAGCTCATATACTCATGCTGCATTAAAATAAGATTAATAATATTTTGAACAGAATCGGGGCAAATTTACCATGGAAAATGCAAGCAGAATGGCTTTGTTGAGAAATAAATAGGATTGCAGAGTATCATAAATAGCTTTAACACTGCTATACTGATTTGGAAACAATTCTTATTATAAATAAGTCAATTATCACTAGTATCTATGCATTACAATAAAGGAAATTGTATGTGACAGACTTGGATCCAAATTCTAATTATTATTTGTATTTTAAGGAAACAATAGATGCATATTTTTAAACATTCAAAATTTCAGACTCTTCACCATAATTAGCCCAAGTATGTGTAGTTGTTCAGTATTTCACATTACTTCTTATTTTGCCTTATTTGGCATTATTTCACAAATCTTCCATTAGACCTCAAGAAGGAAAACTCAACCTAAAAACATATCCTAATGTAAATAACAACTCTGATATAAAATTTAATTTCCTTGATGAATTACCTTTCAGATTTAAAATGGAAATGGAAAAAGAATTTGTTAATCATATTTCCCTATAAACATTAAGCTGATAACTTTACTATAACAACCTCCCCCAACAATCTCAACCAAAAAAAGAAAAAGAATTAGTTACAAGTTGTAAGTTGAAGGAGATGGTAAGAAGTGGCTTCCCCTGAACTACTCTCACTCCCACCACCTTTCCCTTGACTCTCTCTCTATCATAAAGGCTGAAAAGCTTTTACCTTCCAATGGTGCTAGAATTGGTCATGTGACATGTCTCTTCTGGTCATGAAATATAGGCAGAAATCCCTGAAGAGAATTACTTTATCTGAACAAAAAAAGAAGCCCTTTTCCCTTCTCTCTTCTCCCTGCCTAGAACATGGAGGCAATGCCTGGAGGCACAGCAGCCATTTTATAACTCTGCAGACAAAAGCCACTTGCTAAGAGTGGTAGAAGAGGAAGCTAGAAAGAGCCTGGATCCCTAGACATCATCCTTGGACAACAGCCTGGACTGTGTGCCTTGTTTTTTTTTCTTTTTCTGAACAATAAAATTCTTTCCTGCTTACACAGCTGGGGAAGTGTTTGCTGGGTTTTCTGTTTCTTTGCTTTTTTGTGTGTGTGGCCAATTACATTCCTAATTGATAAGTAAAATAAAGAATTTATTTGTCATCGATTACACAGCAGGGGTTCTCAAACTAGAGCATTCATCAGAATCACCTGGAAGACTACCACAATTCAGATTGCTATGCTTCAGCCCTAGGGTTTCTAATTCAGTAGGTCTTGGGTGGCTCACAAGAATTTGCATTTCTAACAAGTGCCGAAGTAATCAGCTGCTGCTGTGGGGAACACATTTCAAGCATAACTGGATTGATAAGTCCTGAAATGCAGAGGGGCCAACCTCTCCAGAACATCAAACTAGTTCCATCCCCCTATCCCATATTATCGACAGCCCCTTCCAATATGAAAAAGTTAGAATGGGCATTGCCCAAATATCCCTAGAGTGAGAGAAAGATATTTTTATGCTTATAAAATATCAGAAGGTAGGGTTTAACAAATGAGTATGAGTGCTGAATCATTATATTGATATTTCTTTTAGCATCTTGGAGCAGCTAGAAGTAAAAGCCTAAAATGGTGGAATTATAACACATACCAAACTCTGAAATCTGTTCTTCAACTCTTTGTTGTGATGTGCTTTGAAGTTTATTGCTTTTTTGTATATGTGTTATTTTTCACGAAAAAAGAACCACTGGATTACACAATATCACTTCATAACATAACACAATAGCATAGCATTGCAGAGTAAACATAAAATAACATAACACAGCAAGCATCCCACTTTCCAAGTTCATATTCCCCTATTGCTTTGTCTTTTTTAAAACAAATTTCTGCTCTAGTTCTGATCTCCAGAGCAAATTCTCCTTTAGTTATCTGCATTTCAAGTGTAAAATAAGTCACAAAAAGATCAGCAGGTATTATAGTTCTGCTCCTGCCTGAAGCTAAAAGATAGGGGAGGAGCTATCTAGCTCTCTGCCATGTCATTTCCTGGCACATTATTATGCCGCTTGCTGACAGCTATTCTACTTTCTGTCCTTCTGTAAATTCTAAAAGACAGTTTGGAAGTTGCTGTCTGAAAAAGAAACCTTTACAATGAGAGGCAAGGATAAAATCAGTCAATTTAAAGAGGTTGCTGATAAGCTGCCCTGAGAAGCATCCTCAAGTTAGCACACTGCCAAAGAAATGGAATTTCCTGTCCGTTCCTCATCTTCACCTCCACTTCTAAATCCTAGAGTCTCGAAGCATGTGATCCACTCAGATATCCCAATTCCCTTGGAATGAGTTGGAAAATCTAGTGCTTGGAAGCCTTTCATTGTCTGCTAGAACAACACACACAGTGTTTTATAGTTAGAGCAGAGAGAAAAGCTTCTACCTTGCCCATACCCTGCCCCTCCCACATGCACAGAATGACATGCTTCAAAGGCCCATCAAATTGTGAGCTATTGATTGCACACTTTGGATAGACTGTATGACAGTGAAGATATCTCAATAAAAATATATTTTTAAAAAGGCATAAAAAATTTTTTAAAGCCCATCAAAAGGAGCTATCCTTAGAAAGAAGCAGGTTTGCCATTTTCTGGGTCTAATATTTGGTCTGCTTTGGCTCCTCTCCCAGGAACTGGTTGAAATAATCCTTCTGAGCTAGTAGCTACATGACAAATCATGCTTTGTTAATCCCCTGGGTGAGATGCATTTGCCTAATTCACCCATCACTCTTCCACCCCCCATTATGTCCAGAATCTCTGATAGTGGGCCAAGACAGCTAGCTTGAGTTAAATAACCAAGCCTAGTCAGGCTTCATGGAAATGCAGAACACAGGGACTAAAATCAAAGCTCATTAATTCTCATGGGAACGGCATCTAAAACCTTGACCTTTTACCACTGCTCAATCCACTGGGCTAACAATCCATGGTCCTCAGAATAGACTTTCATGATTGCCTATATTTCTTCAAACATCTGTAGACCTTAGCACCTTCAGAGATTTCTGGCTTTAAACTTTCTCCAGCCCCAATTTTTGCCGTCCAACAAGTTTTGATCCTTTGCCATTTCCCATGGGAAGCCTGAAAATAAGGAATAGAGGATTGAGTCATGCCTCATCTTATCCTTCTTGATCTAATTTACCTTTTCAACTGCAGCCAAGACTCCCAAGTATCCCTTTAAACCAACCCCAGCCTCAGATGTTTGAGCACCTGCTCCATACAAAGTACTATGCAAAGAGCACAAATTGTACAAAGTTGAGCATTAAATTGGAGGCACAAAGCATCAGTTCAGAGTGCATCTAGAGGAGGAAGTCACCCCAAATGCTGGGAAGGTGGAGAAGGCTTCATGGAAAACATGACCTTGTAGATGAACGGAACTAACTGCAAGGAGAAACTTCGAGAAATGGGATTTCAGACAAGGGAAACATCAGGAACCAAAGAAGCAATGAGGAATGGTGAAAAGAAGGGTTTGAGGTCAGACAGATCTGAGTTTGAAAACATTATCTAGATGTGGGAGGCAGGTGAGTTACTTAATGCCCTCAGAGCTTTAATTTCCCCATCCATGCAACAGGAATAATAGTAACTTCTTTTGAAAAGTTGGTCCTAAAACTACCGAACAACAACAAAAAGGACCTAAAATTTTCAAGATAGAACCCAATCAATGGCGCTATTGCTGTTCAAGGCCCAGATGTGGGACAAAAAATGAGGTATAAAGAGAACAATGAGGAGGACCAGTTTGGTCTGGAGTGGAGTCTTTCCACAATGGACAGGAAGACCTTAGAAGGAAAAATAGAATCAGTAGATTTAAATCAAGATTTCAGCAGACCTTGAATGCCCGGCTGAGGAATTTGAACTGGATTCTGGAGACAATATGAATACAAAATCTACTGAAGATTTTTTGGGTAAGAAAGTGACATATTCAAACCAGTCTTCCAAGTAAATAAGACTCTTCTTATATTTACAGTGTTGAAGAGATTAGATGTTATTATTGGGTGGGTTAATTTCTTCTTCAGGCTGCAGTTTGTGTTCCTCTCTAGTTAAGTTTCTGGGCCATTACATCTGTATTAGTCAGGATAAGCTAAGTAACAAATTAACCCCCAAATCTCAGGGGCTTAATCCAACTAAAATATATTCCTCTCAAATTTCATGTCCAGCATGAGCTTGTGGTACTCGCTCCATATAGTAACAGAGATATCACCAACTCAGCACATGATTTCGAGGGTTACTGCAACAGGAGAAGTGTTGGAAGGTCACACACAGGCCCTTATGGCCAGGCCTGGAAGTGGCATACTTCACTGCTGCCCACATCCCATTGATTACAACTCAATCTCAACCTAACTGCAGAGGTGGCTGGAGTAGCTTCTGCCACATGGAAGCCATCCTCAACCTTGCCCTTCCTTTATGCAGCTGCAGCCCCACCACCTTGAGGGTCTCCTCAGGTGGCAGCACATGAGGACTTCCTCTATGTTCTCTTTAAGTTACCAAGTCTAGCTCCATTGTACAGTGGGGTATAATAAATACAGATATATCCCTTGTCCACTGAGCTATGGAGGGTACAAAATAGGCAGATCCTGAAAACTTGAGGAGAGATGAAAAACATATATCAGATATATCTGTTCATTGGAGTTTGCAAAGTATGCATTATAGATGTATTAATTGCCTAGGGCTACCATAACAAATTACCACAAACTGTGTTGCCTTATAACAACATAAATTTATTATCTCACAGTTCTAGAGACTAGACATCCAAAACCAAGATGTCACCTGGTTCTTTCTGGATACTTTGAGGTAGAATCTGCTACATGCCTTTCTCCTAGCTTCTGGTGGTCACCAATGATCCTTGGTATCCCTTGCTTGCAGACTTATCACTCCAATCTCTGCCTCTGGTATCACATGGCATTTTCTTGGGTATCTACATCTTTGTGTCTTCCCATGGCCTTCTTATAAGGATACCAGTCATTGCATTTAGGACCCACCCTAATCCAGTATGACCTTCTCTTGAACTTCATCTTGATTACATCTGAAAAGACCCTATTTCCAAATAAGGTCACATTCACAGGTACCGAGAATTTAGGACTTCAACATATCTTTTTGAGGGGACACATTTTAACCCACAACAATAGCTGAGAAAACTGGAAAGCTAATTATGTAGTTTTAATATAAAATCATGGTAAGGATTCCAATGCTTTTAATGAGGTGATAAAATACAGATGCTCAGTGTGTTGGTAACATAAGGATATTATATATGCACAGTGTAACAGCCAACCAAAGGTACTGACTGAAATATGAGTTATTCCCAAATAAAAACATATCCAATAACTCTTTCTCTTCAACAAGGTGACCTAGATGGTTGGTGGCAGTAGTGGTGAAGACCCTGAGAGGCAAGGCCATCATCACCTTTGAGGTCAAGCCCAGTGACACCATCCAGAACATCAAAGTCAAAATCCAAGACAAGGAGGGCATTCCACCTCATCAGCAGTGTCTGATTTTTGCAGGCAGAAAGCTAGACAATGACCTTACTCTCTCAGGCTACAACATCCAGAAAGAGACCCCCTGTACTGGGTGCTTCAACTCCAGGGTGGCATCATCATGCCTACCCAATGCCAACTTGCCCAGAAGTACATCTGTGACAAGATGATGTGTAAACTTACCTGCATCACCATGCTGTCAACTGCTGCAAGAAGAAGTACAGCCACACCAATAACCTGTGCCCCAAGAAAAAAGTCAAATAAGGGTCCTCTTCTCAGCTCCTCTGCCTCCTTTCTGAGTCCCATGGCCCTGGACCCTGTTTCCCTTTCATCGACTGAAGCAATAAAAAAATATAGATGCTGCCCAAATACCCCTAAAGAGTGGGAGAAAGATCAAAGGTGATGGAGTTACACAGAGAAGATAGGGTTTAACAAATGAGTATGATTGTTGAATCATTATATTGATATTTCTTTTAGTCTCCACTATCTTAAAGCAGCTAAGAAGTAAAAACCTAAAATTGTGGAATTATAACCCATACCAAACTCTAAAATCTGTTCTACAACTCATTGTTGTGATGTGCTTTGAAATTTATTACTTTTTTGTATATATGTTATTTTTCACAAAAAAGAAAAAAAGTCTATTGTGATGACAAATGCACAGCTATATGATGATATTGTGAACCATTGGTTGTACACTTTGGATGATTACATGGTAATGAATATATAACATATATCAATAAAAATAAATAAACTTTTTAAAAGTACAATGAAAAAATATAGAGAGATGCCAATAAATCAATCTCTGAAGGACAAGGAAAAACTGAATATGTTTACAGAAATTCTAGGGAAAATTTGAGAACTGATGAAAGTTGGAGCTTAAATATTATGAGAAAGAATGTCTCATTATAGGAGTGCTTACTAAGTCCTGTAGATTTTCCAGTTGCTTTCCATAGGGTTAAATCATTTAATCTTCATAGAAACCTTATGAGGCTATATTTCCACTATTGTGCAGTTAAGGGAACTGAGACGCAACAAAGTTTAATAATTCACCCAAGTCTTCCAAGCTAATAAGCAGCAAGATATGAGATTCAAAACCCAGCAGTCTTTCTAGAGAGACTGAACTTCATTACTGTATTTGGCCTCCTATATAAATGTACCATAACTGGGGTTCTACAGAGCTGATGAAACCTTGTGCTCCCTTCCCTCCCCCAGACTTTGGGATACATCCTAGGTTCTAGAAGTTTGTGCCGCTCTAATGCCATCATGCTTCTCTGAGGCCTACCAGTGTCTAGTCCAGAAACACTTACCAGTCTTTAGGAATCACCTTTCACAAAGCCCCTTATGTGCCTATTGAGCATCCAACTGATCAGATTTCTGGAGACATTGGAAGAGGTCTGTGACAGTTAATTGCATGTGTCAACTTGGCTAGGTTTTGGTGTCCAGTTGTTTGGTCAAGAAAATCCTGTTACTGTGATGGTTATTTTGTAGATGGATTTAAATCATTAGCCAGTTGATTGCATCTCTGACTGATTACATCTACAATCAACAAATGATATTGCCTTCAGCAATGAGAGAAGTCTCCTTATCCAATCAGTTGAAGGCCTTAAAGGGAGAACTGATGATTTCAGCAGTCAGAAAGAATTTCTATCTCTACTACAGATAGCCAGCTTCTGGGGAATTCATCATTACCTTCATCAGAGTTGGAAAACGTATGGCTTCTTGTAGGTAATTAATTCCATGTCACCTTCACCTGAGTTTTCAACTTGGGGCCTGCCCTACAGAATTTGGACTTGCCAATCCCCATGGTCACATGAGCCAATTCCTACAGTAAATCTCTTAATATTTACGTGTGTGTATGTGTGTGTGTGTGTGTGTGTGTGTGTGTGTGTGTGTGTGTATGCTACAGGTTCTGTTTTTCTGCTTCTCTGGAGAACCCTGACTAATACAAGTCTATCCAAGAAGAACCAAATCTCCCTGCTAACCTTGGGCAACTGTCAATAGAAAAAAACTATCATAGCCACTGTGAGCCAACAGACAGGTTCTAGTTCTCACTCTATGATTAGGTGGTTGTGTAAAAAGAAAAAAAAAGGAAAAAAAAGCCAGGAATATTTATGAGCATTGTTCCAGTTGCGTATTTCTTAATAACAAAGTGCAACAAACTTAGTGGATTAAAAGAACAATTCCATTTTATTCTTCTATCTCATGATTTTATGAATCAGGAATTTGGGCAGGGCTCAGTGGAGCAATTCATTGGTTCCTCATAATGTCAGCTGAAGTGACTCACAGGTACTCAGTTGACGGATGAGCTGGTCTGGAGGTTCAAGATGGCTTCCTTCATATGTCTGGCAAAGATAGCTGCAAGGCTGGGCTCAGCTGAGACTGCCAACTAGAGTGCACCTGGCTTCTCCAGTACAGTGGCCTCAGGTTTTTACAAGGCAGCTAGTGATCATTCAATAGGCTTGGAGAGCTGAAGGCATCTGAAGTCCTAGTCTCAGAGTTCCAGAACATCACTTCTGCCACAATCAATTGATTAAACAAGTCACTAAGTCTAGCCCTGATTTCAGGGGAGGAGAAATGAATTCCATCTCTTAGTGGGAGGGTAACAAAGTGGCCATCTTTAACCTACTACAAGCACCTACTCCAGGCCAGGTACTACAAGTCAGTGGGGACTCTGGGGAGAAAAAGGCACACAAGGTCCCTGTTCTCTCCTGGCTTAGGTGTGTGCTTTTCAATATAACATGGGAACTCTTTCTTATGAAATTGTGTGTTTTCTTTGATTGCTCAAGTATAATTTTTTAGTCCCCCAAGTGTACTCTGTAAAGAGCCAGGTTGTAAATATTTTAGGCTTTGTGAAGCATATAATCTCTGCCGCAACTACTCAACTCTGCCATTATAGCCCCAAATCAGCCAAAGACCATATGTAAATGAATGGGCATGGCCATGTTCCAATAAAACTTTATTTACAAAAAAAACAGGCAGTGGGCCAGATTTGTTACAGACTATAGTTTGCTTACCCTGGGCCTAGCACATAATAGCTGTTTATATAAATATTGGTTGAATGGATAGATTTTAAACCTGGTATTTAAAGAAGAAATTATAAATATTTGTGTGAATTTTCAGTCCTTTGAATCCCATCTGTTCAATTTGTGTGAAAGGAACACATAGACTTGGAGAAGCCCAAACTGACATTCAGGTCAGCCCCATGAGGCTGCATGGACATCAAGGTTCTGCCCACAAAAGGATTCGGTCCTGTCACCCATAGTCAAAGGGCATCAGGGGGATTTAGAGTAATAACAAATGTTCCAAGTGAGCAGATCAGAATTTATGGGAGATTAGAAACACAGGTTAAGAATCCAGGTACATTCCCCCTAAGATCAGGAACAAGACAAGGATGTCTACTATCACCACTGTTATTCAACATTGTGTTGGAAGTTCTAGCCAGAGCAATTAGACAATAAAAAGAAATACAAGGCATCAAAATTGGAAATGAAGAAGTAAAACTCTCACTGTTTGCAGATCATATGATACTATATGTCAAAAAACCTGAAAAATCCACAGCAAAACTACTAGAGCTAATAAATGAGTACAGCAAAGTGACAGGTTACAAGATCAACACTCAAAAATCTGTAGTGTTTCTGTACACTAGTAATGAACAATCTGAGGGGGAAATCAACAAAAGAATTCCATTTACAATTACACCAAAAGAATAAAATATTTAGGAATAAATTTAACTAAAGAGACAAAAAGACCTATACAAAGAAAACTACACGAAATTGTTAAAAGAAATCACAGAACACCTAAATAGCTGGAAGGGCATACCATGTTCATGGATTGGAAGACTAAATACAGTTAAGATGTCAATTCTACCTAAATTGATTTACAGATTCAATGAAATACCAATCAAAATCCCAAAAACTTACTTTTCAGAAATAGAAAAACCAATAACCAAATTTGGAAGGGCAGGGGCCCCAAATAGCTAAAAGTATCCTGAGGAAAAAAACGAAGTCAGAGGTCTCACGCTACCTGATTTTAAGGCGTATTATGAAGCTACAGTGGTCAAAACAGCATGGTACTGGCATAAAGATAGATATATTGACCAATGGAATAGAATAGAGTGTTCAGATATAGACCCTCTCATCTATGGACAATTGATCTTTGATAAGGCAGTCAAGCCAACTCACCTGGGACAGAACAGTCTCTTCAATAAATGGTGCCTAGAGAACAGGATATCCATATGCAAAAGAATGAAAGAGGACCCATATCTCACACCCTATACAAAAGTTAACTCAAAATGGATCAAAGACCTAAACATTAGATCTAAGACCATAAAACTGTTAGAAGAAAATGTAGGGAAATATCTTATAAATCTTATACTAGGAGGCAGTTTTCTAGACCTTACACCCAAAGCAAGAGCATTAAAGAAAGAAAGAAAGAAATGGAAACTCCTCAAAATTAAACACTTTTGTGCATCAAAGAACTTCATCAAGAAAGTAAAAAGACAGCCTACACAATGGGAGACAATATTTGGAAACAACATATCAGATAAAGGGCTAGTGTTCTAGTTTGCTAGCTGCCGGAATGCAATATACCAGAAACGGAATGGCTTTTAACAAGGGGAATTTAATGAGTTGCTAGTTTACAGTTCTAAGGCCGAGAAAATGTCCCAATTAAAACAAGTCTATAGAAGTGACCAATCAAAGGCATCCAGGGAAAGATACCTTGGTTCAAGAAGGCCGATGAAGGATTCAGAGAGAGTGACACTACAAAGCAGAGAGTCCACAAGCCAATGACCTTTGGAGATAAAGAAGGAAGATGCCTCCCGGGGAGCTTCGCGAAACAGGAAGCCAGGAGAAGATGCTAGTAGATGACGCCGTATTCGCCATGTGCCCTTCCAGCTGGGAGAGAAGCCCTGACTGTGTTCGCCATGTGCCTTCTCACTTGAGAGAGAAACCCTGAACTTCATCATCCTTCTTGAACCAAGGTGGGTCTTAATCCGCTAAATAGAAAAGCTCAGAGCTGACACAGACAGAGACGTTTGGAGATGCAGAAAGAAAATGCCTCCAGGGAATGTATGAAACCAGAAGCCAGGAGAAAAAGCCAGCAGATATTGCCATGTGCCTTTCCATGTGATAGAGAAACCCTGAACACCACTGGCCTTTTCTTCAGAGTCAAGGTATATTTTTCTGGATGCCTTAGTTTGGACATTTTTATGGCCTTAGAACTGTAAACTTATAACTTCATAAATCCCCTTTATAAAAGCCAACCCATTTTTTGATACTTTGCATTCTGGCAACTCTAGCAAACTAAAACAGCCTTATCAAAAACCAATTGATCATAAATATGTGGGTCTATTTCTGAACTCTCAATTCAGCTCCATTAATTAATATCTCTATTTTTATGTTGGTACCATGCTATTTTTACCACTGTAGTTTGTAATAAGCATTA